>OMLJ01103931.1:0-11022 GCA_900302595.1 Gadiculus argenteus
TGTGTGTGTGTGTGTGTGTGTGTGTGTGTGTGTGTGTGTGTGTGTGTGTGTGTGTGTGTGTGTGTGTGTGTGTGTCTGTGTGTGTGTGTGTGTGTGTGTGTGTGTGTGTGTGTGTGTGTGTGTGTGTGTGTGTGTGTGTGTGTGTGTGTGCGCGCCTGTGATGTGTTGCAGGAGGTGGAATATTGAAATGGCGCTGCGTGTCATTATCATCAGTCACCCCCCCCTCCTCAATTCACTCCTAACTGTCTTCACTTCCTATTCCTTTGTCCTTCCTTTCCCTTCCATTCTACTCACCTATTTCTGCGACGAGCCCCAAGACAAATGGCCCAATCTCTGTACCGTTCGTGTCGGCTGTAGGTGACCCCCAACACATCGGTGGGGTGTTTCTGATTTCACTGGAGGTGTTTGTTGATTGAATTGTAATTTCCAGCGACCGCCCCACCGTGCGCTCTGCCTTCCATTTTGTAGTAGCCCACTTCAAATTGGAGATGTTTTTTTTAAATACTATAATTACTGAAGCAATTTATGTGGCGATGAAAGGAACGAAGTGCCTTTTTCATGTTTGAAAATTGATTTATTGAAAGAGGAGCAGCGCACTGTTTGTAATTTAAAACTGTGGAGCAAGTGATCAATTATTAATGAGATGTAAATATAATGTTGTTAGGGAAATGTTTAAAGGGTGCGAGAGGGAGACCTCATGTTAAAACAAATCACTGGGACATAAAATAAGACAAGAGGGTAGCGAGGGAGTGGGTCACGTGTAATGTAACCAGGTGTATACACCCCAAAAGCGTCTGTTTATTTTGTATTGGGTGGTCATTAACACACATCCCCATTGGCCCCCGCCGCGGCCCCCCCCCCGGATGTTCAGAGAAGTCTGCGGTCCGTCACCTTCTCACTGTTTTAGTCCTCGTCCGCTCATGTGAGAAAGAAAGCGTGGTTTTCTTTCCATGTATGCCAAGCAGCCGCTGGCAGGGCCGGCGCGGGGACATACGACACACCAGTGACTGCCATCGTCTCAACATTGTCTAGCTCGCCGGCTGAAACACGAGGACAGGCTTTTCAGAAAGCCCCTTTCAATGGCTCTCCATCTGCAAGGCCCTTGTCTTGTGTCTGATCGCACGTCTCCCTCGCCAGATAAAGCAGCCCATTCTTTTGATCGGTGACCTGTTTTTTTTACATAAGTTTCCACACAAAAAAATGTGGCTGGTTTTTGGAGGTTTCTCATGCAGCAAGGCGGGTTTTCGCCGTTGTCTGTCCTGTCACGGAGCATCCCCCTGGGCCCACTGTAGGATAGTACACCAGACAAGGCAAATTGCCTTGACCGAAATTGCCATCTCTGCAGCATAATTTTCCCCCATTTCAGCTATGTCCAAACATTTTGCGACTTATACTGCGCTGCCGTTTTAAGAAAAGAAGGAAAAGAAAAACAGACAGCATTATTTGTTTAAGAATGAACAATAGAAAATGCAGCGGCAACCACATCAACATGGAGTCCAAATGAGGACCAATCTCCCTGTACAGAAAAAGAGTCTAGAATGGAAAAGCATAACAAAGGTCTCTTACACAGATGTTTTGGATGTGCATGATCAGATGCCTCTCTTGCGTGAGGACAGCCTTCCAAAATCCCTTTTAGTTCAGTGGAACAAACTCTGTGAACCTCTTGTCCTCACCAGGGGTTAATCGAGTGTGCTGTTGTGGAGGGAGAGGGAGAGTATCATGACCTCTCCAGCGGCGTAACATACAGCACATGCACACGTCTGCGTGCACTGAACTAGGATTAGTGCATAAGATGCTCGTGACCTAGTTTTTTGTTGTCGTTGTTGGAGATGCTTTTCCTGTTTGTTGTGTTTGGTTATTTAGTTGTTGTTTTTTTTGTCTTTTTTTTTGTCTAAAGGTCTGAAAAGGAATGAGGTTATTAAGGATACCTCGCAGTCTGTGTGGAGATCAGCGTATCCTATTAGCTGGTCCTTTCATTTAGATTTTACGTTCGTCCTGGAACAGGTTCATCTTTTATTCACCAGTGAGTCGGCCATGGTGAGAGTGCACGGGAGGACTGCTAAACGCCTATGTATTAAAGTCCACTTTTTGGCATGTGCTAATGCTGTGAGACATACAATCGGTCACAAGTATGCACCGTTTAAACGCTGCGCCATCTCCATAATCCAGCATGAAAGGTTAAGGTGTGCTAAAATCACAGCATAAACAGCCTCTAAATGATGGGTTTTCCACGGAAAGCGGCAGGCTAAATGATATGGATCACTAATGACGGAGCGAGAGCCGTTTTCAGCTGTGTGTCAAACATAAAACATTTGCAGGTCTCACAAAGCGGGGGAACGGTAAAAAGGAAATGTGTGTGTGTGTGTGTGCAGTGTGTGTCAGGAGTTCACCGAAAGGGCATTGAAATGAGATCTCTGGCTTGCATATGTTTTATTATATTTTTCCAGGCAACATGTTCCGCATACTGTATCGTATGGGAAGATAAAAACAGATATCTATATCAATGATCAACAATCACTGGGCGGAGATGATCTTTGCCTTGGCCAGAGCCATAAAAATCTCTATTAGATGTGATATTACTCGTTTCCAGTGGGACCTTTATGAAGAGTGGAGCATTGTGAACACACTCTCTCACTATCCTCCAACCACCAGTGTTATTACGATGTGACAGGCAGCTTGGATGTCCTCTTCAATGTTTAAAGAATCCCAAATATTGTATTGAGTCCTCAGACTGTATAGGCATGTAGGGCCAGAATCCTCACATGAGATGCAATCTTTTAGAACATGCTACCAACATGACTATCTGGGTCAGGTACTAATCATATGATTGCACCCATAGGGTTATTTGCACTGCATCATGATTGGATTGTACAATATAGCCTCTGTCAAATTTTAAATGTGGCTGGGATCCAAACTTGGCAGCATAGTCGCTGGCCTTAATGTGAAGCACATGATTGTGTGAAGCAATTTCCCAGTAAGTACACACTCGCAGTTATAGAATGGTTGAATGTGTATCTGCATGCACTTGACCAATAGGCATACAAAAGTAGGTGGTCAAACATATAAACTGTCATATGTTTGCTTTGCAGAAACATCCAAAAACAGCCGGTCAGGTTGACCGGCTATGCTAAACATATGAACTAATTATATATTAACTCCCCTGTCACAATTCTCATATTTTTTGTGCATTTGACACAACTCCTAACATACCTTCAAAAAATTCCTGAAATGCTTTCTAATGCTTTTAATTAAATACGTGTCTGCAGTGGCACACTATGAGCCCAAGTCTAAAAACAGTGAATATATTTTCACTTTTCTTTTGGTTGCTCATCATAATGTCACGTCGCTGGCAGACACATCTGGCAGTCAAATGAACAAAACCCCTCAACTCAGTCGAGATCTCAGAATATGTGCAGCAAGGCAGGTGACGGTACTTAATGGTGTTGTTAGCTTCTCCTTGAACACTTTCTTGGTGTGGATAATTAACATTTTCTAAATTACATCTCAACATTTTTTGAAGGATGAACTTGGCGGTCCTTCATGGAAGTAATGAAATGACTAATTCTGTCAGTAATTAATGAGTCCTAATGTACTAGGATCAAGAACAACAACGGAACCTTATTTACTTTGACGAAATCTCCTTTAGTCAAATTCCAAAAGCCATATTTCAAGATAATTCTAGAAGTGGTTACCAATGAGGATCCAAGGATATAACAGAAATCCACCAGGCCATCTGTTACCAACCTCCATTAAGGCAGAGTGTCTGATATGGGACTAATGAGACATGTGGACGTGGTGCACTGAGATATTTAGTGAAGCCTTTCACAATTCCTGTGGACATAATACATGTAAACAACTGTCTCCCTAAAAATATTGACTAGAAATGCTCTGACGTTCATGCTTATCAGATTGTTTTCATGATTTATCTTTTAATATCAGATTAATGGTCCCTTGGGCCGGAATCCTCGCCACAGAACATGTCTAAACTAACAACGATGAACTAAAACTATCATTATTTCTTCTGTGTTTCCAAATATGGGGAAATTGCCCAGCTCGACTGGTTGACGAGTTATGCAGTAATTTGAATGATATCAGTCTGCTAAATCTTTTTGACAATCCTTTTTTCATTTTTAATCTCTTATGTCCTAGGTTTCCAGCAGTCTACGAAGGCAAACTTGTCCATGGACCAGAAATCCTAAAGAGGCGGAACGGCCATCATGAAGCAACACTGTGATGTCATATTAACTGCTCCATGACACTAAACCTCTGTTTGACCTCTCCACTATCCACCCGCCCTCTGTTTCCATCAGACCGGACCGTCAACCAGTCACTCACACACACAACACACAGCACAGCACCATGGCTAGCAAGAGGAAGTCCACTGTGCCCTGCATGATACCATCCAAATCCAAGCACATGCGTGAGGAGATCATAATGGGCTGCCTGCCAGATCTCCTGCCCACCATCCCAGAAGATAGCATACTCAGCATCTCTGGAGACGGGTCCGGCCACAACCAACACACGTCCCCCAAACCGCCCGAAATCAACAGGGGACAGAAAGGGGGCACGTACAGCTGCTCAAACTGTCGGTTTGAGTCCAGAGACCTGAACTACTTTCTGGACCACATGCATAATTGCCACATAGACTTCAGAGCACAGCCCACCTTCTACTGCCTCAACTGCGGGGTGTCAGTTGTCCGTTTTGAGGCCCTGGCTCTGCATAACGCTAAGGCCCACAGAGGTATAATGCAAGGCTCCATCACAGCCTCCCTCCATGTCAACAAGAGGGATGGGCTGACCACTGTGGAGCAAAGTCTCTTCACTGAAAGTGGGGAAGACTACAGAGAGTCTGGGCTGTCTCTCACCAAAACACCCATTGCAAAGATGATGAAAGCCAAGGGGGAGCACAAAAAGATAGTGGTTTCCCACACTGTGGAGGTACGAAAGATAGACACTGGAAAGGATGTAGACCTTAACATGCTGACAAATGTGCCTGAACTCCAAAACGGGGCTATCAGTGTTACTGGTGCCCCAGCTATGCCCAGGGCGACCGTCACCCGTGTGACCACTACGACGTCCAATCAAGTTTTTCACCAGCAGACTCCTCCCCTTTACTCCTCCCATTCCTCCAATTCCTTTAAAGACCTTCCAAAGGTCATGATCCCTCTCAGCAGCATCCCGACCTACCATGCCGCCATGGACACCAGCAGCTTCCTCAAGACCTCCTTTGGCAAGTTCCCCTATCCGACCAAAGCAGAGCTCTGCTATTTGACGGTGGTCTCAGAGTTCCCCGAGGAGCAGATCAAGCTGTGGTTCACCGCCCAGAGGCTCAAGCAGGGAATCAGCTGGTCCCCCGAGGAGATCGAAGAGGCCAGGAGGAAGATGTTCAACACTGTTTTCCAGGGCCAGCCACAGCAGAAGCAGCCGGTAGTGCCACAGCATGCCAGTCACATGGTCACCCACCGCACCGTCACCGCCCAGCCTGCCCTCCTGGGCCCAGCGGGACCACACTACCCCATGCCTAACATCCCCTTTGGCAGTTTAAGAAATCGATCCACAGGGGTCATTACCACACAGGCTAACATGTCCACCAACCCCAAAGTCACGAGGGTCACCTACTCTGCTCCAGCCTACCCCCCAAAGTTTCCATCTGTTGTTAGAACGGCGCAGGTGCTGAGCAAGAACACCCACCTGCCTACACTGGAGCCAACCAAGAACAATGGCCTGGACATGGCTGGAGGCAGTGTCTGCGTCAGTAGCACTAGCAGCAGTCGCAGCAGTAGCAGCAGCAGTTGCAGCAGTAGCAGCAGCATCAGCAGCTATTCCAGTTGTAGTAACGGTGGGGAAACTGGAAAAAGGAAGCACGTGAACGGCAACAGCCCCACTAACGGAATGGTGACCTGCTCTAACAACACGAGCAATAACGAGGAGCACAGCAGCAACGGCAACACACACGTCAAAATGAACACTATACCCATGGAGATGGAAGGTGGTGTCACTACCAAGAGTAAAGTCATTGTGAATAACACCAGCATAACTGACATCACCTGCAACACCCACAACAACAACAGCACTATGACTCAACACGAGCAGTCCCGGTTCACAAAGCCTAACGGCGACTGCAATAACTATACGAACAAACACACCAAAAATGGCAGTTTAAGTAGTGATTGCCCCAGGGCTACAGGTAACGACAGTGCTCCCGACTTCCCGAACCATGCAACCAGCAACTCTCCAAACGAAAGCACCAGCACCACTGTCATTACCAAGAGCTGCAGCGGCCTGTCGCCTCTTGAGGAGGGCCCGTTCACCAAGGACTTCCCCATCAAAGGCATGTCAATCCTGCAGCAACTCATCAAGGACGACCCCCCCGAGCAGGACCCGTGCTGTCCAGAGCTCAAGGTCGATCCCATCCAGATCAACCTGAAGAAACAGAAGATGAACGACCTGGAGCCTAAGTCGGATATGGACATTTTTGCACCTTTGACAATGAACCCAGAGACATTTGACAGTCCCCTATCACAGCCGTCCTTTCCATCCCCCTGGGGCACAATGACCCCTCACCAGGTGCACATCCTCCGGCAAGTGTTCTGCGGCACACCCTGGCCCAGCAGCCAGCAGTACGAGGACCTCAGCATCATGACCGGCCTGCCCAAGTCGGAGGTGGTGCGTTGGTTCAGCGACAGCCGCTACATCCACAAGAACAGCCAGCGGAAGTGGCTGGAGAGCTACCAGCGCCTGCCCACGGAGTCGGAGGAGGCCAACGCCCGCGGAGAAGCTAACGGCGAGGCGTCAATGGACCCGCTGATGGCGCGAAGGAAGTTACCGGAGCAAGACCCGAGCATGCACCGTGAGGGAGCAGGCGTTAACCTGTGTCAGCGCGAGGTGTGGCAGGATGCATACTCTCCGCTGCTCGGCCTGATGGGCTCCGCCGAGGCTGGGGAGCGAGGGAGGCCTGGGACATCAGTACCACCTGGGGTCCTGCAGGACCCTTGGCTGGAGAGTGTGAAGGACCATCCGCAGCCAATGGCCAACCAGTCCTTCATGGAGCAGCAGACGGATGCCAGCCAGGCCAGGTAGGTCACAACATATGTCTCTCGATTCAATTTGTGATTGTTATTGTGTACAGCATAAAATAGCTACGTACTGTGAACCTTGAGCTTACATTAATCCTGTCAATGACCCTTGCCGTGTCGCAAGAATGTCTTTCTCCAGGACCGTGTGATACACTTCAGATTTTATCAATAAAAACCCTTTCACACAATGAAGTACAGTATAAACAGTGTGGTTGTAGTGTGAGTCCCATGATGAACAGGGTGTTTGTGGTCTGATGTACACTATGAACATGGTGATTGTAGTGCATAATGTTAAACAGGGGGGTTGTTCTGCGTTGTACAGTATAAACAGGGTGGTTATTCTGATTGACAGGAGGAACAGGGTGGTGGTTGTTATGTGATGTACATGATGAACAATGAGGTTCTGATGATTGACAGTGTAGAACAGGTAGGGGAGGGGCATACAGATACAGATAGGCAGCTTATTCAAGCAATCAAAGGTCCGTGTTTGAGTAGCTATTTTTAGATCAGTAGGAGTCTGGGCTATTGAATTATAGATTGAGGGCATGCTAATATAGGTGAATAAATCATGACAATTGTCTTTGCTAAGATGGATTTTCCAAAGGGGCTTGTTTCCAATTGGTCATCATCTCGATCCACAAAGCACCACATTATTCCTGCATTTATTATGAGAATGTTCTCTGTAGATTATACCACTTCATGTATGTGACATGTGACCTAGTGTGTGTGTGTGTGTGTGTGTGTGTGTGTGTGTGTGTGTGTGTGTGTGTGTGTGTGTGTGTGTGTGTGTGTGTGTGTGTGTGTGTGTGTGTGTAGCACTCACCAGCTGTTGACCTTGAGTTCCCCAGGCAGCGTACTGCAGCACAGAGTTGACGACCTCTGGAGGGTCTAGTTCCCATACCTCACTGGAGGGGAGAGAGAGAGAGAGAGAGAGAGAGAGAGAGAGAGAGAGAGAGAGAGAGAGAATTAAAACCATTAGCCTAGTTAACAACATGGCAGCGTATGGCTAAGTGAGAATTCTTCATTATCTTAAGAGGCAATTAGTTGAAGTTATTGTTTACTGTGTACTCATTAAGTAAATTAGGGGACATTTATACACGCGGCGTACAGCTAATACAGATATAACTCGTTATGGGCCGGTAGGGGTTAGACTTGTTGCCTGAGTGAGATGAGTTCTTAGTTATTCAGTCATTCAATTGGTTAGTTAGATGGTCCAACAACATCATGAAAACTCTGATGATAAACCACACTTAACTCTGACTTTAGAAGCGCTAAGGGACATGCTGGCCCATGGCAAGGTGGTGTGCAGTGATTGCAAGACTCGTCTACAGCGCTGTCGCCGCAATGCTGCCGCAGGTGATGGTATCAAAGGTCAAACAAACTAATCTTCTCGCTGAGCCAGTGACAAGATAAGCTAAATACGTCCTGTCCGGAGACCAACATCCTTAGACATCCTGGAAATGTTTCCAATCAAACCTGTGTAATCAGTCTGGGCCAGCCTACTAAATCTGAAGTATGTGAGTCTGTGTAATTAGTACATATAGCATGGTGCCAGCATCAAAACGTCAGAGAAGTTAGTGATAACTGCCTTTAATGAAAACAGTAATTTACTCCTGCCAAGTCACTTTCTGGCTCCAGACTTTCAGCAAATCTCACCAACACGATCAAATAATCCTGTTCATTATGTTCATTCCCTTCATTACCACCATCTACATTCACACTTTTATGATGGGAAAATCCATCCATTTTATGATGGTTTTCTGTTCATCTGTTTTCTACTGTTTTCATGTGAATATGTTCTTAGAATGAATGTATGTGTTTTAAAGTGTCTGTGTCTTAAAGAATGTCGAGGTGTCGTATAAGATGCAGGCAAATACACTGTTCGTGTTTACGACAGGGCAGTTTATGACCTCTTGGACAGAGGGACAGAGGGGAGAGGAGAATCCCCACTGTGAGATACTGGTCGGGAACTCCGTTAACCATCAGACAACCATCTATCTAAACAAGGGCATTCCTCCATCCTCTAGATGGAGGAATGCAGGTTGAACCGAGAGCCAGGCCTAGAGGTTGAGGTTGGTCTAGGGTTGGTGGATTATGTTGTATGTTTTATGTTGTTAGTATGTTGTATGAATGTTTAGGATGTATGATGATGACCATTTAGTTTTTTGTGACACATATCACAGTAGTTACAGTTGTGTTGTTATTGTGATTGTTGTTATTCTGACCTGAACAATGACCATAACTATTCAACATCTATGATGACTCTTCATTCCACCATTAGCGTCCACTATGGTTTTCATAATAATAGTTCACTTGGGTAGAGAAATTCCACCACACTTTCCGTCATTGCTTTCAGTCATAGCTGGGAAACGATTGTTCTTTTGAAATATTTTCTTTCCTATAGCAGGCCTACAGAGAGAGCACTAACCGTGTGTGGATGTTGTAGACACTGTAGGACGCCACGTAGGAATGCCGGTACACCTAAAGAAATCGGAGAGAGAGAGAGAGAGAGAGAGAGAGAGAGAGAGAGAGAGAGAGAGAGAGAGAGAGAGGCAAAAGGTGTGACTGCTTGGTGGAAACTTTCAACCAGAACACAGGGTCAGCGTCAGAGAGAGGGAGAGACAGCGAGGGACAACAAAATGTACATTTCCCACTTTTTACAATCTCTTTGTTTCATTATAGAATAGAGTAGAATGGTCTTTATTGTCATTATACACACGTACAACAACATTTCACACAGCCTCTCCAACTGTTAAATTAGCATAAGACAAAATAGATAAATACAAATAATAGCACACAAATTTGCAGCGTTATGTTTATAGATGGCGTGCTAGCACAACTTTAAGGCACTACTAAATTTGAAAGGTTGAATGTTAACAAATCGATGCTACATCTTTCTGTTTCTGAGGGTCAAAGTCCATCATGTGTTCATGTTTTATACAGTTTTAGTTGAGTACTATAACTGGATGTCATTGTTTTGTATTTCTGAAAATGTTATCTTATTTTACTGTTTATGTGCTTCGGCGATGTAGAGAGAGAGAGAGCGAGAGCGAGAGAGAGCGAGAGCGAGAGCGAGAGCGAGAGCGAGAGCGAGAGCGAGAGAGAGAGAGAGAGAGAGAGAGAGAGAGAGAGAGATAATGCATCAAAACAAAAAAGAGAGACTGGGGGGTGGGGGGACTCCAGAATCTGTAGACAATACAATCTGCATGGATGACAGCTGGGTGATGAGGTATTTTAATTCCACGCAAGGAACTCATCATGGAAGAACTCATCATGGAGGATCCCTTCTGGGTTAAAAGCCCACGAGAGAGGAGAGCGCGCGCAAGAGAATGGCCTGACAGCGACACACAGAAAAGGATTCAGAGATAAAGACAGATGGGGTAAGAGACAGAGAGTGAGAGTGAGGGAGGGACAGAAAGAGAGAGAGAGAGAGGACGAGAGAGTGAGGGAGGGACAGAGAGAGAGAGAGGACGAGAGAGTGAGGGAGGGACAGAAAGAGAGAGAGAGGACGAGAGAGTGAGGGAGGAACAGAAAGAGAGAGAGGACGAGAGAGCGAGGGAGGGACAGAAAGAGAGAAAGAGTGAGAACAATAAGCTACGGCGGTGACACCAAGAGAGACCAGTAAATGGAGAGAAACAAAGCAATGGGGGGATTGATACAGAAAGAGATAAAGATGTGGAATCTGGAACTGTAAAGACAGGCAGAGCTGTGCAATATCTGATAGTGAAACTCTAGTGTACAAACGATTAGTGCATGTTAATTTGTAGAAAGCACAGGGTTATTACGTAGTTTGCAAACACTGTTACCAAGTGTTTAGTGCCTAGTAGGCATATGGTTGGTGGATTGCTCACTCTTAGCATGTTTAACACACAATTAGCACATGATAAGCACATGGTTAGCCCACTGTTAGCATATGTATAGCACACACTTAATGAATGGTTAGCAT
>OMLJ01103957.1:0-11471 GCA_900302595.1 Gadiculus argenteus
GTGTGCGTGTGCGTGTGCGTGTGCGTGTGCGTGTGCGTGTGCGTGTGCGTGTGCGTGTGCGTGTGCGTGTGCGTGTGCGTGTGCGTGTGCGTGTGCGTGTGTTGCTTCCATCCGGTACATATCTTAGGTTGCGTCGCCTCCTGCTGGCGGAGGCAGGAGCATGCAGGGCGGGTTTTACGCAGAGCGGGTTTTACGCACGGCGCTGCGGCCCTTGTCATTACGCTGAACGCGGTGCGGCGAGGTGGATGCGGAAGTAAAGAACAGGAAACGAAGCTGCAAGACACAAAAAATACTGCCGTAGCCATAACTCGAGCTGTAATTCCACAATTGTAATCATAATACCACATATAGGCCGTCCGAAATGTCGAAGAATACAGTGTCTGACCGCTTCAGGCGAGTAGATGTGGATGAATACGACGAGAACAAATTTGTCGACGAGGAGGACGGAGGAGAGAACCAGCTGGGTCCTGACGAGGCGGAGGTGGATTCGCTGATCAGACAATATCCTTTCAAATATGCATGAATCAGTTGCACTTCCATAGGCCTATCTGCAGAGATGAACCTGGTCATGGGGGAGCCTTTAGTCCGGGTTAGGGTGAACCCGAGGGTATCTGAAGCCTGGGCAGCTCGTCCGCTTCAGTCTCTGCAGGACCTGATATCTGGAGGCCGTCGTGTCCAGACATGTCCTCTACACATTCCACTGATGCTTGCTTATCAGTGGGGAGCAATTGAACATTACATAGAAGGTATCTGAACTTTAAATAACACTAACATTTTAAGGGTAAGGAAAAGTATGTTAAGAGAAGAATCGTAGACGCCCATGACCATCCGATGAGGAAGTGCAGAAATTCAATTCCTTATAAGTGAAAAGCCAAATGCACTCGCATCATTAATGTTCAGAACCGCAATGCCAGCATTAAAAGACCAGGCCCGTTGCTCGAGTATTGAAAATAATGTTTTTTATATTGTAATTATAAGCGATTCTAGTAAAAAATAATAAAAGAAACGGCGACGACTCGAAGATTATACATGCAGGTCAGTTCGCTCTTTAACTTATGTCCATCCTCAGCTCATGGTAGGACGTCGTCTTCCTTAACGTTTTTTTCACAGGAAATCTTATGGAAGCACTGCAGGCAGTGCTGAAAAATCCCCCCATCAACACCAAGAACCAGAACGTCAAGGTATGCAACATGACCTCCACAATCATCATAACACAGAACTCATTAGCCTGAACATATTCAACATGTACCAAGGTTCAGCTTGGAACATTCTGTAAGGGAAACGATGGAGAGGAGTCGATCCCTTTATCTCATCTTCATCTTCCTCCTGGTTTCTGAGCAGGAGCGGGCGGAAGGTCTCGTTCTCAAGGTGCTGAGCTCCTTCAAGAGCAGTGACATCGAGAAGGGGGTGCAGTCGCTGGACAAGAACGGGGTGGACCTGCTCATGAAGTACATCTACAAGGGCTTCGAGAGGCCGTCTGAGAACAGCAGTGCAGTCCTGTTGCAGTGGCACGAGAAGGTATCTCCATTAATAAAACTAATCAATAATCAAGAAAACATTAACATTGCAATGGCTGACGTCGGAATCATGTGACAGGGTTTTCTGATCCATCCATTTCTGAGCACATGGAGTAAAAGAGCAAAGTGAAGAATAGGACCAGACTTGATAACCAGTCCTAACAATGCATGTCTGAACTGTTGAACATGTCCTCCAGCACCAGAGCGGACCTAACAGGGCTTCTCTCTCCCCTTGTACCAGGCTCTCTCAGCAGGGGGCGTGGGCTGCATCGTCAGGGTGCTGACCGCGAGGAAGACTGTGTAACTGAGGATGAATAAGAGGCTGAACACGCCAGTGAAACATGCAGGCAGCCAGGTTCTGGTGGATTTATCACAGGGGCGGAAATAACATTCAAACAAAAATCTAAAAGAAAAAATGCCCGAAATTGACCCGGGGGAGAGTTGTAAGAAGACCAATTCAGTTAAATCATCTAACTGAATTGTTCTTCATCTTAAAAAATGATGAGCTGAAACCCCCCCGAATGTCTTCAGGGGGGAACATGTTGTCACGTGTTGTCCTCCAGCTGGTGGTGTTCTGGAGAAGGTGCTACCAACTCCACCTTCTTGTCCTCAGACCCACAGGACTGTCCCTTTTATTGCTGATTGGCTGACAAGCACCACTTTATTACATTGACACATAAGCAACACACATAAAGTACACATCAACGTACTTCTGTTCACACACACATTGGGCTTTGATTCTCTGGGTAGGAAGCACGCGTTGACTGCGTATCCTTGGGCACAGAGCCCCTTCCCTGACAGAATTCAAAACTGATTCTATCTTCTTGTATTTCTTATTTCCTTCTTTATCCTCTCCTTACTTGCTCTCATAACCCTGATCTGTTCACCGTGGGTGATTCTCCAGAGAAAGTAGTCCCCTGATGGAACAATGTGGTTGAGGGGTGGGTTGTGTGTCTCTGCTCTTGTGGGGATTACTAACCTACTGCCACCTGGCCAGCTTTACACAGCAGTCTTATTAATCCTACTTTATTAGTGCTCCTAAGAGACCCCCCCCCCCCTTTCTGGCTGTCTATCACAGAGCAGAGATACGCACTGAACTTTACCGTTCATGTGAGTGTCTTTTGTTTTGCCCTTGTATCTCTTGGCTATACGCTATCGCATGAATCCCACCAAGGTTTATTATCTATTCTTCAGCCATCTCGATATATATTTATAAAGGAAAGAGAAAATTGGATTATACTGTCTGGCCTGAATCCCAACATACTCACACACACACCTTGATTGCTGTGTGTGTATTCATTTCACAATTGTAGATGGTAATTATTTGGTTAATTGCTGCACATTTAAATTGAGTATAATCCAACATGTGAATATGTTTTCATGTGTGTGGTGTATTCTGTCTATAACATAAGAAAAGGTTAGTTTCTTGTCTTATGCTTTTAAGATCCCATCTGTAGTGGAAGGCTCTGGTAATCACCTCCATAGGCTCCTCCTGGAGACTTCCCTGTCTCAGGCACTTCTTCTGCCAAATGGTTCTTCTGCTTTGCTGTTGATAATATCGAGATGAACTACGGTCACGCTACAAGTTTAGTTTCCCTTTTCCTTTTGGTCCCATCTCATTACAAACTCAATTCTAGAGGAGAGTAACTTTGACTAGGCCACATTGTTTCATCTTCATGTGTAAATTACTTTCAAAAGTATATTTTAGAACCGGTAAGGGTTAGTTACCACATGGGCTTTCATGTGTTAATACTTTAATCAGTGACAATACATTCAGATGTTAAATACCTTTTCAATGCAGTAATGGCAAGTGTTGCACATTATTGTGAAGGTAAATAAAGAAATGTCAGTGTACTTTTGTTAATCGGATATTTTCAATCTGTGTACATCTAGCAAGTGACAAAGTATGATGGAAAATACTGATGGACCAACTGCCTTATTTCTTTTTTATGTTTATGCTTTTCTGACAAAACAATAAAAAGTATTAAAGCTCATGGTGTGTATGTATGTTGGAAAAAACAAATGTTGGCATTTAAGATTTATAGCATTTAGAATACAAAACTTGGTTTAAAATGGTTTAAAATGTGCAACTGTTTTAATATAAAAGCAATACAGGCACCATTTTCAATTGAGTGTTTTTCTTTTATAAAAAAAATTGGATACAGTACATTATAGCAATACATTATAAGCAAACACTATATACAAATAAAAATAAAATACATCTCGATAATTCGCTGCTGATGGAATATTAAGGCACATGAATGATCCTGCTCTTACGGTGTTTCTTTCTCTTCTTGGACTCGTGCAGACCTGGATTACCTGAGGATATGGGAAGGTGTCGGCACATATAGCTTCTGGAACCAATGAACAATCTAATTATTCTGCTTAGATTACTAACTAACCAGGGCTGCCTGATGGTTTTGCCATGTTCAAGCACAACCAAATAAGTTAATAGGTAGATAAAATATAGGTATTCGCAGGGAGGAGCCTACACTCCAGGGGCGGCTGTGCACCAATAGAATGAGAGCAGCCTTAGGGCAGCCAATAAGAACTATTTACGGAACAGCATGGAGACACATTATTAGATAAAATAACACATCCTAGAGCTCTGAGAGAGAGTGCTGCTGGTTTCTGAAGAAGTCTGTTTTCCTCCAAACAGGGAGAGCCTAGTGGGCCGTGATACCGCTCTGTGGGGCGGTGATGGAGTGGCCAGAGCCCCCTTTCAGACTGCTGGGCTGAGGGTTAGGGTTAGGGCTCTGGGTCCTACTGGCCCATCCCTCACTCTTTCATGGTGCACACACTCACCCTTCTAAACCACACACACACACACACTTGACACTGGGTGGTGCTGCTCGAGGGAGATAACCACCCCTCTCCCCCCGCCGTGCAGTCAAGTGCTCTCAGTACGGGTAGGCAGAGACAGCGATGTACACGATGAAGGTGGTCTGGTACTCGAGCCCCCCGTCCTGGCTGTAGGAGAGCGCGCGGACCCTCATGCGGTAGGTGCGTGGCTCCTGCAGGGCCCGCGTAGTGAACAGCACCCCCTTCAGGTGCTCATCGCGCAGGGCGAAGGGCGAGGCAGGGGCCGGGTCTACCTGCAGGAAGGTGGTGCGTGGGTGCATGACACCCTCCTGGGTGTAGGCCACCAGCCGGATGAGGTCTTGGCCGGCGGCAATGCCGAACGGCAGCGCCAGCAGCTTGTACTCCAGGGCGTAGGGGCTCAGTGCGCACTCCAGGTCATTGGGAGGGCAGCTCTTCAGGCAGAAGCTACGGGGTCAAGACACAGGCACAGCGGGGAAGCCAATGCATTACAAGGCATCTATTGCATGCTTCAATGTAAGACAGAAATGGTTGCAAATGGTTTATGTGGAAAAAAATAAGCAGTTGATATTTTCAAACCTAAAGGGGCAGTAGGTCTGAGAGTTTTACAGAGACAATATGGAAATGAGTGGAAGCGTGAAGAATGAAAAACCACCCAAAAAAACAGTGTACGCAAATGTGATGGACTGTCCCCATGGACCCCCGCACCAATCAGGGAAGAGAGGGCCTGATTGGCCAGAAACGAACTGGGGAGGGAACATACAGGTGCAGTGGGCTCTAAAGGCATCTCACCAACAGCTGAAGGATGGTTACGTAATTTTAAACTCTTACTGACTCTTCTATATTTCTCCCAGCGCCATTGAGGAATGTGCAAGGCCACAGTCCCAGGTCCATAGTGGAGAGTGTATCATGTGTAGGGGTGCACATGCGGTGTGCAGGAAGCAGCTCTATTTACCCTGTGTCTGGATCTCTCTGGTAGTTGGGGGGACAGGGCGTGTGGTGATGGGTTACCCTGTGTGTGAATCTCTCTGGTAGTTGGGAGGACAGGGCGTGTGGTGATGGGTTACCCTGTGTCTGGATCTCTCTGGTAGTTGGGGGGACAGGGCGTGTCGATGCACTGGTAACTTCCTCTCATGTTGAAGCACATCCTGTTGGCACCACACTGGATGTTCTGCTCCAGGCACTCATCAATATCTGTGGACACAACAAACACACATTTACTCAATACCAGTCCAATATTATTACCACAATTTTTTAGTTAGCTTTTTTAGTTAGCTTATTTTTTAGCTATGAGTAAGTTTTCAGGACACAAACATTCTGTTCAACAGCATTTTATTCAGTACAACGCCACTATTCTCTATGGAGGTAATATGGAGCATGGTGCTTTGGGAAGTGTGCTGTCTGGGCGGAGACTAATAGGGACAGTTAGAGTTAGAACTAGACTCGATCATATCATGAGACCTCAATGTTGGACTATAGACTCCATTGTTTAATGTTATGCATGACTGTATGTAGGTGTATTTATGACACGGCCCCCTTAATCAGCCATTGGGCCCTGGGGCCTGTGCATTAAGGCGGCCTTGTTCATGACTAGGGACTATTGAATAGTCAATAGTCAATATAATACGTTATTACACAGCTCTTCTTAATGGTGTAGAATGCTCCATTCACTTGCATGGGCCTTTCCAACGTTTGGCGGTCAACAATATTTAGATAATTGACCGTTGCTAAGCATAATTGACCGCTGTCAAGGAAAGTGGATTTTTTGCCTCTGATTCACGTCATTTGTATCACTCCGCAAGTAGTCTGGTAACTTATCAACCCCAGCGTATTCGGTTGCTAAGCGCTGTCAACATCTTTGGCAAACTATTTCTCTGCTGATCAACACTACAAATGGTAAAAAAAACTTAATTTTTTCATTTTGGCAAATAGCCAAAATGTTCACCCTGTCGGGAATTATTTCTGTTCGCCCTGCGGGGAATTATTTCCAGAGAATGGCCGGCGTTCTATCCCTTACATAATGACCGGCGTTCTATACAGTAAGAGTAAAGAAACAGCCCCTCCCTCCTCTGACAGGTGAAGCCCCTCCCCTCCTCCCCCTGACAGGTCAATTCAATCAATCAATTTATTATTTAGAGTGCAGTCTCACCATCAAAATGGTCTCAGAACATTTCTGGATAATAACATCAATACATTGATAAAGCAGAGTGATACGGACAAAACAGAGTTCACTGAGATAGTGAGAGGAAAACAACAAGTTACAGCAAGAATGTACTTAAATAGTGAAGGAGGACAGCAGGTTACATTCCACAGTGCTTTGAGAATAGAAATGACTTTAACATGGATTTAAAAGCATCCAGGGATCCTGCTTCTCTTATATGTAGAGGTCGAGGGGAGAGTGTTTGGGACCTGGGGGGTGCGGTAGGGTTCTCGTAAAGTGGCAGGGGCCAGGAGGGGGCTGTGGTCCATTAATGCTTGTGGCATTGAACGCGGGGGGGGGGATGCCACAGCGTAGTGTGTTAGGAGGATGGAGGGTGTCCGAGGACCTCCAGCTGGGTCAGGGGAGAAGAAGAGTCCGGAACCAGGGGGCGAGGGGCGTCGACGAATGCCTGCGAACAGCATCGCTGAGCAGCCTGAGGGGGTCGGTAGATGTGCTCTTAGTAGCAGGTGGCGGAGATACAGCCCTCGTAGACGACACTTCAGCCCGGTGGGATCGTATCGTCTTGTGACATAGCTTAAGGAGCTGACGTATCTTGGAGAGCCGAGACGGACAGCCGTGACAGCGTCTGAGAGCCAGTGCTGTTGATTGCGCCGAAGTTACATCCATGACTTGATTCAGGAGAGTCTGTAAGCCGCAGCTGATCGGTGAGTCTATGGACTTCACCCTCCAGACAGTTGATTATCTGTACAGCTTTGTTAATTCGTATATAGTGTCCGCGGATGTTGAAGGCATATTGTATTTCTGCTCGGTTGAAGAAGACATGATGTATTGTTCGGTGTTGGTTTGTTGTTAGCCTGAGCCAGCTAGCCTAGCCCGAGTGATAGAAACAGACAAAAGTTTGTCCGCGGCGATTTTACCCAGGTTGAGAGTATAGGGGCCCGAGATGACTTTGTTAGGGCTAGCCTTTAAACCACCACAACAGAAATTAGAAAGCTAAAAACAAGTCAAAACAAACAAATAAGCTTAAAAACGCACACAGGACAAAAGCGTCCTGCGTACGCTGTAACCATGGTAACCAAACGCATTGCACAAACACAGTTGTATACGAGCGAGAAAGCGAGAACATTTCTTTCCCCCAATTCAATCAATAATTAGGAGCCTTTTTTTCACGCTACATTTGTATAATCTGGCAACACCTTGCACCATGCACAACTGTGATCAATAAATACCAAGAGGCCCTGTATTCAGAAACTGAATGGAACTGAGATCGAACCTCGGTATTAGAGTACAGGTCAACAAACACACGTGCTGCTTCCTCCCGTGCATCCGGGCGGCTGGCTCGGAGCCTGCCCACACAACAACAACAATGCATTCTCCTCTAATGAGGTTTTCCGCTGTGGCCCGCGCAGTTGACTCTGATGCGTTGCTCAGGTAACCATGGCGAGTCAAATCAATACGACTGATGCTCACAACTAAGTGCCCCACCACCAGCAGCACAGCACTGCGCTGTTTGTTTCCCTTGTTTATGTTTTTATTGCATCCCCTATTGGTCTGGATAATGAACCCCAGGGTGCCATCTGCACCCATTAGCGCTCTGGTTGGCTGGCAGTGATGGAGCCATTCAGTCTGTCTTTGTTAGTCCAATCAGGTAGGGGGAAGAAGGCCATAGGAATAATGAATATGCGACAAATATATACCGGGGAGAATTCCAATTTTACTGTCCTTTTGGATCCGTTCCTATTTGTGTGCAGCTCAATTTGAAGAGCAGTGTGTTAGCAGAGTAAAGGGTTGGGGGTTCAATTCCCACAGGTGCCACGCTGTGCTGGTAAATGTACGCACTCACAGTATTGTGAAGCGCATGAGAGAAAAGGGTCCCCCACGTGTAGCAAAATGTAGATGACCTGCTGGCTTCTTTTCTTCTTTGTCATACATTTTACATTTAGGGGATTCTGAATACGCTTTTATCCAAAGCGTCCAAACCATTCATTCACACATTCACACGCTGCTGGCGGAGTCAACCACGCCGGGAAACAGCCAGCGCGTCGGATGCAGTCAGGGTGAGGCGTTTTGCTCTGGGACACCTCGACACTCAGCTAGGAGGTGCCGGGGATTGAACCAGCAACCTTCCGGTTACCAGTCAACCCGCTCTACCCCTGAGCTTCTGCCGGCCCACAATCGTCCACTCCTTCCTTTCCATCTGAGTTATCCCTATGTTTTACCTCCCTGCCTTATCGCCGTGGACAGGAACATGAATCCACTCCAGCTGTGGTAAAAGGACTCTCGCAGGACGAAGGACGCAAGTGCCCATCCTTTGCCCGCCAAAAAGACGCGAGCCCCCCATCAAATTGAGATGAAAGATGGAACGCAAGATGAAATGTCCACAAAGGTTAAGCCTTGAGTTTGCAAAACTGCCACCCAAACCCGAATATGCCGGATAGAAGCACTTCACTGGGAGCACAGAATATCAGTCATAGCACCAATGGGAAATATGACTGAGTTGTCTGCATATTATAAAGCATCCACACTATATTAGGTTGGCCTATACCAAATATATAAAATTATTCTCAAACTAATGTCTCTCAAATTGATTATTGAGCCTCATTGATTCATCATTGCGGATATGAACGTGTGTGTTCCATCAGTTTGAAACAAACCAAATGGGCCTATATTTAATATGTCTCTTGCATTTCAAAATATAGCCTATAAAACAAACTAAATTGCATGTGTTCTTGTGTCAGACACACATTGCTGTATGCAAAGAGTCAAGTGTTTATTCGTTCTTTCATATACACTTGTAATTAAAATGAGGGTAATGTCATTGTTGCCAATATTATTATATTATTATATTCCCTTATCTACTACAAAACAATGTAAATGTAACGCCTAAATGGAAATAAACTTCCGCCGCTCTGTCTGGGCCATAATAGCCGAATGTGCTACATTTTTGTGACTTATAGTTGTACTAAACAGCTGTCAAAAAGCCAGCAATCTAATAAATATTTCAGCACACCACTTGCAAATAAAATAAAACAGGGGCACCAAAACATGGTCTGATGCTGGAAGAGGCGGAGCTGGGTTGGGGGTCTCTTAGCGTGGTCTTCTCCCTCGTGCGTGTGGCATCGCAGCCCTCGCACGGAAGGGTGCACGCGCAGGTGAATCTGAATAATTTTCTAATTTAATGTGGGCAATCAAAGGAAGGCCTTGATGCTTATCAAATTCCACCGGGCAGCTCCTGTCTGTGTTTGTTCTGTTTGGTCCAGAGCTATTCCTGATGTAACTCTTACAGCATACAGATGATGATGTATATAGAGTGCAGCATGTATGCTTCTACGTGATGTGGCTAAATATAGCATTGGGAGAACCCGTCTGTACTTTGATGTGTTTTAGGTCTAGAATGTACTGTGCTGGCTGAGGACCTCAGGGAGAGCAGCACAGCACATGACAGGAGTCCACCAGCTCCTCTGGGAATCTCAGTTAAAAGGGGGCTGGGACACGCACACGCACACGCACACGCACACGCACAGACAGACAGACAGACACACACACACACACATACAAAAATACACATACAAAAATACACATATACACACACAACCACACACACACGCACACGCACACACACACACAAACATGCACACATTAATACATCCAACCAGTAGCTGCAGACTTGTTTGCTGGTAGGTGTGGCCGGTCCAGATGGTGTGGAGCAGCACAAGGTCTTAGAGGATCAAGACTGGAGGATGGGAGAAGGGGGGTGAGAGGGTTAAACCACCACACTTGATTGAATTCCACACACCCACATGCACACACACACACATGGCACAGCTGAGTATGTGACGACACTGCAGTTTCTAGTACGGCCTTCTAGGAGCACAGTCTGGCAGCACAGTCAGAAGCCTGCTGACATATACCTGTCTGGCTGTCTGTCTACCATCCACCTCCCTGTCTGTCTGTCTGTCTGTCTGTCTGTCTGTCTGTCTGTCTGTCTGTCTGTCTGTCTGTCTGTCTGTCTGCCACCCACCTGCCTTCCTGCCTGTATTTCTGTCCACCATCCACTTGCTGTTTGTCTGTCTACAATCAACCTTTCTGTCTGTCTGTCTGTCTGTCTGTCTATCTGATTGCCTACCATCCACCTGTTTGTCTGTTTACCGGTACCATCCACTTGACTGACGGTCCGTATGTCTTTCTGTCTGCCGTCCACTGATCTGTCTGGTCTGTTATTGTTGTAGCCCGGGCAGTTCACACACTGCTCCCTTACCTCTCTCTCTCTCTCTCTCTCTCTCTCTCTCTCTCTCTCTCTCTCTCTCTCTCTCTCTCTCTTTCTCTTTATTCTTTTTTAAAATGGTTTTGTGATTTTTGTCGACAAATTGCGCTTTTCTCTTGACTGTGTGTGTGTGTACGTGTGTGCGAGTTGTAGGTCCTAAATCCTCTTCTAGTCCAATGTATTTGTAATCATCGACAGCCCCAATTGAAAATGACCACCAACCGTGATTTGAGTATGAAGAAGTAGGAGATGGAAGATACTAGATAGGTCGACTCTCTCTGATGAACTCATGGGCTTTGGTTACTTTAGGGAGCAGAACATATACTTGCTATAGACTGCAACCACAGAATCATACAGAGTCAAGTCAGTTCCATAACCCTAGTTTTACCATGTCTACCAGGTTGAAGTTTCAGCATAAACAATGCTTGGCCGACATTTAAACAGTGTGTCTGACTTCCTGTGTGTGTGTGTGTGTGTGTGTGTGTCTGTCTCTCTGTCTGTCTGTCCATCTGTCTGTCCATATGTCTGTCTCCCTGCCTCTACACGTTGCCCTCCATGTCAGTTCCGTCCATTGAAATTTCTGTATCTCCACCCACCCACCATGCTGTCTCTCCGGCATGATTCATCACTATGCATCTTTACTTTTCTAAAAATACTCACACACACGTACACAAAAAGACTTGCATGTGTGTGTCAGTGTGGGTGTTGT
>OMLJ01103975.1:0-12591 GCA_900302595.1 Gadiculus argenteus
CCTATTAGGGGCGAGAGACTAAAAGGTGGTCTAATTTATAGAGAGGGTTCCAGGGGTGGATATGGGGGAGGGTAGAGGATTAGCCCCCACTCTTCCAACTAGGCCCCAGATGTAGAGTTCCTCTATAGATGCATAGAGCTCCACCCACCCGAAATAAACGTGTGAGCAAACCAAGCAGTCATGATGTGAATATAAATGAGTTTTATAAATGAGGCTTTTATGAATGTTCATCATTGCTGTACTTTTTGCTCGAGTTCCAGCAAACCTCATGTATGGATGCAGTAAATATGAAATGTGTTTTGACTGACTATGTGCCAGTTACCGACACAGCTACCACGATACCTTAGCCTTCTGGTGCAGACACTAATGGGTAGTCATGGAAACGTTGATAGCTATGGGTCAAATAGCCAAAGACCAACCAGACAGAACAAAGATGGACGTATTTCAGGAATTCCAACTGAACAGAACTTTAATTAAATCGACAAGAATTGCCATTTGCCAAAGCTGATGGATGTGAACAGCGCCTGATCCAGCACACCATTCCTCGTGAGCACATTGAGGCACGGAGATAAAGGAACAATAAGGCACTTTATTCCCAAATGGGCTGGTTTAAGGAGTTTGGATAGGGGCAGGGTAGGGGATGTTTTAGGAAAGAGAAACCTGAAAAGGGGACAGAGCCAGGGGATTGAGTAGACAGATATCCTGTTTGCTTGGCGCAGTACCCTTCCCTCTCACCAGTACAGAACCACCATTCAGGCTGCCAGTGAATACACAAACTTACATCTGGTGGTACGTGAGATATGCAAGCTGCTTGTGCAAACGCTAGTCAAATCGTGGGCCGCATTTAATACTATTTAATCCCTTAGCAGCTCCTTTTACCACAGTTGATTATTTTTGAAAGACGTGTCTGTGATGAGACGACCCGTGTACGCATCTTGCTCAAGGGTGTCTAGACCTGGAGCAGTGTGTGGCTCAACCCATGGTTCACCCAAACAAATGAGCTAACTACAAGCACGATATTCCTCATACCGACCTGGGTATGATTCCCAACTACGATCCTATGCTGAATCTCATTCTCTGCCAACCCTTCACTGGCATGTCTCTCCCCGCTCTTATTCCATGAAGGAATAAAAAGACCATGATATATATTGTATATAAAAAACGATGCCAAGAAACATGCAGAACCTTCAGTAAACAGTTTGGGCAAACCAGCCTTACCACCAGACTATCCTGCTGTCTCCCCTTACGCCGTCATGTGTCCTTTGAAAGGAAGACCTACAGTGGTCCGTATTCAGGTGGCTGAGGAGGATAAGCTAGCAGACAGGGGCAAAGCCGGACAACTTTCCACTGCACATGAATGGGAGAGTTCAGGCCCCAATGGAAATATTTTCTATCTAAGCTGCCCTCAGTTCATTTAAGTATGCATGTACGCACCAAATCAATATGTATTTGATGGGGGTGTGACACTGAAAGATCTTGGAATGGCAGGGAATATTTCTAGTAACATATTTAAATAAACTGCAGAAAGACACTTAAATGATCTAAATATAACTTGAGGAGTACTTGAGGACATATATGGGCATATTCTTCACATTATCCATGAAACCATTTCTGCCTCTTCCTGTTAGTGTATGAGATTAGCTGATTTCCTTTTAAAAACTCAAATTCCCAAGCTATGAGCTTTGTGACATTTATTTGAGAACTCTCTCCCTCTTGAACAAACATTGCTTAATCCGTGCTTTGAGGAAAGACCCAGCCCCTAATGACTGGGTGAGGCCTATGACAGGACAGACTGAGACGGCTGTGTTAGCATTACGTTGAGTGTTATTCAGTCATGCTGACTTGTATCTCCCGTTTTTTTGATGAGATAGGAAAAAGACCTCCTACCGATTGGCAATATGGTTTCTCCATTACTTCAACTGATTTGTATGCTGTGTCGTCAAGGTTTTATAGCCTTATGTATAATAGGCTATTTCAAATACATCTTGTGTTTCTTTATTGCTTTAGTGTCATTGGAATATTTGGTCAAATACGTTGTGTTTCTGGTATGTACATTGCAGTAACGGAAGACCATGTTTCAGTTACGGACCACAACATAGAAGCCAAGTCTTACTAAAATGAATGAGATTGGCCACTCAAAAAGCAGTACATTAAGGCACCAACATAGGTTTTTTTATTTGGTTTAACAACAACAACAACAACAGGTAGTTACTTTATAATTCTTAAAATATGGACATCAACTTGCCCCTCATAAAGGCTATCCTTCAGCTTTTTTTGTCCGGTTTTACTGGTTTCAGAGTATTGTAGTAGTGTACACATGGCTGAATCCAGGAAGGCCTTCTCCTATGAGTTATGTAAGCAACTGTATGGTCATAGACTTCTTAACAAAACCAAGAAAAAATAGTTTTCCCCTCAACCTGAGGTCCAGCACATTACATTATTTTCCGAGGTGTTTGGCTTACACTTCGCAGAGAATTTTCTTTCATGGCATTTCTCACACCTATCTTACATGTTATTTTTGTAGTGTACCATAATGTAACATTACAATGTAGCCTTATATGTAGGTTGTATGGTTTGTTGTAGGCCCATTACATCTTTATAACATTTGTGTTGTTGTAAAACCGTTCACTAGCAACAGATAACTGGGTTTGCTGTTGTCATGGCAACAGCACCCTGTAACATAATCCGAAGATAATGTTTTGTTGCCAGTTTTATCCTGAAGCTAATGTTTAGCATAATTAATTTATATCCAAACAATATTATATAGCAACAATATCTAACAATATTTACCAATTATCTAACAACTAATAGTTTTTATTTGTAGGCCTATAATTTGTAAAATAATGTAGGCCTATGCCAACACAAATGGCATGTGAGTGTGAATTATTATTGTGGATGTGAGTTTAAAACCTTGACCTATAATATTGAAGGGTTTTTGCTGCTGTTGCCGGTCTGAAAATTCCCAAGTCACCAATGACGACTTAGTGGAAACATCTGCATCACGCTACGTTGCTATGGAGATCGACTAGCATTAGGGAAAAGGGTCTGGGAACAACAGCTGTGAACTCTGGGTGGCAGGGAATGAAACAGAATGGATGCACGCATGAATGGAGGCACTGTTTTTTGCCTCTGCTCTTTCCCACACAACTTTAGGCGGAATCCTAGCGGAGGAACATTAAACGACACACACGCAGAGAAACACCAGTCCCCGGTGAGACGGTAATAGTACTCCACCCATAGCACAGAATGATGGTCTACACACTGGGCACTTCTTGGTAGGTTACTTCTTAATTCACAGAGCTGGGGAATAACACACACACATTCATGGGGTGGATGACGAGAATCTCTTTCGAAAGAAGGAAATAGTCAGGAAATGTTTAAAAAAAAGAAAACGGGAAGGGCGACTCACGCCAACATTCTCTCTCTCTGTTAAAATATTATTATTGTAGTATTAGTAAATGTCATATACAGTAGGCTTTTGTTCATATGTGGTTATGAAAACCTTGCTTAAAGTGTTCTTCCTGTTGCTTTAAAATGCTACAAGGAGTAGAAGCTCACTGTATTCACGTGTCACACATCAAATACCAATACTAGCACAGCAGTTTCGGTGGAGCCTCAGCCAAGCTGAAGATAAAGCAGCCATTGAAGGGGAATCACAGTGCTTACCTTCATATACCATAAAGAGCTGCTCTGAAGGCTGGCCTTGACAGGACCTACATTCACCTTCAAGCTATACAGTAGCTGCATTTCATGGAGAGCTTACAGTTCAATGGACTTATAGGCTACCCTAATGTAATAGGATGTGTGTATTATATAGTGTGAATAGGAAAATATAACGTCTTGGATATAGATTTGTATATGGCTTAAGTATTGGGTTCCTGTGCAGAATAACGCTGGTTTGACATCTAACATTTTGTTAAAAAATTTCGTATACTATCATCCTATTCTAGTGCACATCCATAAAGCCTCCCTTTCTTCATCTCTTACTCACTCTTACACACACACTAACACACACATACACAACCAAATTACAAACAAACATCAGTCCTTTGAAAGGTGTTGCAGTTAAACCTACAATAGTTTAGTCTAATGACACTTGACGCTCTCTAATCACAATACAATCTATGTTAAGATACTTTTGTCGATACATCTGCATTAACACAAATTGATACACTATGGTGTCGGATAAAGGGAATTTACGTCTGTTACCTTTGGGTATAAGTTTAGGATTCCCTTTCAAACCTTTTTGCCTGAAAAACCTTGTAATGTATTGTACACCTAAATGTATCCATCCTGAATCGTGTATTACTTAAAAACAACTATTTCGAACTCAGTATGGTAAACCTAACTATCTCCAAGTGAACAGAGTAACCGGACCACTAACCGCTCCACCAATTGAGCCTCCAGGGCTTTGGACATGTGGTGGTCGTGGTGCGGTCATGGTTTCACTCAGCACTGAAAGCGACTCCTCAAGCATAGTCATAAAAAGAGCTCCGACAATAAATACTTATCTTCTTTTTCCAAGTTTCCCATTTAAAACATGAACTGGTCCTCAAGTGCACTACATCCCTTATGTTTACATGAGGCACAAAACGACAAAGCTTTCATTTCTTTGCATTTCATGGTCAAGTGAAAAGTTAAATATGATCCAAAAATATCCAGTCGGAGTCAGTAATACAGTTCATCGTCTGACCCTTGTTTACCTACACCTTTGGTACGTACGAAATCCACCTCAATCTCCTTCCCTGTCGCTAACCGTCCTACATCCGGCTGTGTTTGGGCCAAGCCTCACGGGCCAAGCCTCACGGGTCAATCCTGTGAGAAGGCAAACTGTCTCTCCTCCAGCAAACTTAGGGACCTGTTGAGCAGTGCCGTTTCGCTGTCCACAAACTTATACCCAAACATCTTCATGGCGGGTCCGCACAGCTTCTGCACCACCTGGGCCAGCTTAAAGGGTATGCGATACCTCCACTTCTCCGCCTGCTCCGAGGAGTTCTTCTGCGTGGAGTATACCCCGCTCGCCCCCCTGGTGGTCTGGGTGTTCTTAAGGATCCAGTTCTTGGCCTGGGGACTGAACGGGATCCCGGTGAACTTGTACATCTCCTCCGCCTTCTGCATAGGGAAGTGCGCAATGTCCTCGTACCTCACCAGCATGTAGCGTCCCTTCAGCCAGTTGGGCAGACCCAGGCCCAGCTCCGCCGACATCCTGATCTGGTCGCAGGTTCCCTTGAAGCGCTTCACCTGCTCCACGTCTTCGGGCACGTCGCCCTCCTGCGCCCAGGAGTTCCACGTCTGGTACTGGGCCGAGAAGGCCACCATGCGGGACGCCAGGACGGCCCGCGGGTCACGGACCAGCTGGATCACCATGACGTCCAGGCGCGGGTCCTCCACCAGAGGCCGGAGGGTCTCCAGCTGCCGCACGCGCACGGTCTTGATGGCGTGGTGTTTCTTTGACAGGCAGGATTCGGCCGCCAGGGTCAGGTTGAGCGGGCCACAGCGCCGGGTCCTACAGTGGTACCTGCGACGACAACAGTTGTAGATGTGTTATTATTATTATTTTATTTTTTTTAACGGCAAATAACTTATAACGGAGTACACCAACGGAATAGCCGCCAGAAAAAGAACACTATACCTCTCGAAAACGTCCTTGACGAAGGGAGAGCAAACTGACTTTTCACAGAGCGACGAACTGGACTCTCTGCGGAACAGCGCCGCGGTGACGTGGTCCTGGGGAGCCGGCGAGATGTATCTCTCCAGGGAGCCGAAGTCACACAGGAAGAGCCCCTGGAGGACGTCCCGGTACATCTCTGTCAGCCCCGTGACGTTCCCGCTCTCCGCCGCGTCGGCCAGCTTGCGCTCGATGTGCCAGAGAGGCTCGAACATGTAGAACATGTTCCCGCCGTGCTGGTTGAAGAACTCCCCCACAAACGAGGAGCCCGACCGGGTGGTGGCCATGAGCAGGATGTGCTTGTGAGGGTCGCTGGCGTTGTAGTTTCCCATGGCCTCCTCTCTCGGATCCTGGTCCTCAGCGAGGGCATTTTGGGCCGTGTCGTTTTCGTACATAGGGCTGGATGACGTCTGCAGTGGAGTCTGCCTCTGGGTCAGCTTGTCAGACACCCTATTGAGAGTTCTGAAATGGATTATCATGGATCAAAAGTGCACACACATTATGTCCCCAATACACAGATTCAGCCCTTTTCGAAATGACGGGATTGCCTAGTGGTTAGGGTGTTAGACTCCCAGCAATAAGGTTCTGTGGTCAAACCCCAATGTCCACGGCATACCTGTAGGTGATCTCTGAGCAAAATGGTAAACCCTTTCTTCCTAATCAATGATGTATACATTCAAATGAACAGTTATTAGCTTTGGATAAGTGTGTCTGCTAAATGACTCAATAGTCGTATATTGGTTTATAGAACTAGCCAAGGGATGAGTCTCTCTCTGGACATTTGCGACCAGCCTAGGAAACGACGGCCCTTCTTGTTTGTTTTAGGGTTTAATTGTTTTAGGGTTTTATTGTTGGCCCTAACAGGAAGGCGTAAACAGCATTACCAGCATTATTATTGGTTCAATTGGTTTAGCGTTTCTTAGCAAAACACTCTCCATCCTCCACAAGAGCCTGACCATTATGATTCATGAGAAGAAAGGCATTTCACCATTCAGGGTTGATTCATCCCAATACCTTGACAGTATGTTGCTCTCCTTCTCGATGATGACCAGGGCCACGATAAAGATGAAGACGATGGCATACTTGGTCTTCATAATGAGTGGTGATTCTTGGATTGACTGAGGAGACCGTTGGAGCTGTGTGTTGATGGATGGGGGGGGGGGCTATCGTGCATACGTCAGCTCACTCAGTGCTCAGCGCTCTTGTCATGTCTTGTCACGTTGTGGACGAAGCCCGAGTCTGGAATCAGGAAAAAAGGTCATGATTACTCCTCAATGTAAAAACATTAAAGTAAACTAGAATGCATTTACCAGTAAATGCTGAATGTGAGTGGGCAGTGTGAAAGGGAAGAAAGAAAATGTTTGTCTTCAAAAATGTGTTTGTCTTCACCTCAGTCATGATCCTAATCCTATTCAATATGTTTGTCTTCACCTCAGTCATGGTCCTAATCATATTCATAATTATGATACAAGAAATAAACACTCAAATATTTTTTTATTTATGAAATAACATGTCAGACCAGACATAATTTGTTCAGTCAATTGTATTATCAGGGAAAACATTTGACATATCCAAGGCAAGTGTTAGCCTTCAAAGTGTTATCAGGGAAAGCATTCATGATAGGGAGAACATTTAACATATCTAAGGTACATATCCAAGTGTTAGCCTTCAAAGTGCTAGCATTTTGAAGCAAAAGCAAGCATTTTTTATATATATTTTTTTTTAATCATCTAACAAGGCATCAATAAAGTATCTAACAGAAAGAAACGTGCATGTTACGTTGACATAGGACCAGGCTGCCTACCCATCATTCCCAGTTTGATGAGTTGTAAAAGGAGTCAGAAAATTGATTTACATCTGGAATTGGCTGGATATCGTAAGAGATATGTTTTGAAAATGACAAATTTCGAGCTATCAGGCTCGAAGTCTAGGTAGTACCCAGAATCCCTTTCGTACTGAAGTATTTCAGTATGAAATGATTGGCTAGCCTGGCAGGCGAGTCATTTGATCTACTTACCTGTGCCCCTGTACACTCATTGTGTGCTCTCATTGCACATGACCAGAGTCTTCCCCCAGACCAGGCATACCTTTTGCTAAAGCTAGTCAGCTAATCGCGTGTTTTGGGGGAGTGGATTTGGAGGCAGGCCTGAAGGGAGGAGGGGTGGGACCTTTACAAAATCAACATTTCTCTTTTTGGTGTCACCAAACCACCTACCCTAGTTTTAATGTGATGTAAGTGATAATGTTAATACATATACTGTACATAGAGAAACATATACTTGATATGGATAATGTATAGGTTTGTAATAGCATGTTAACCAAAAAACCCTTGGAGCATGCAAATACAGAGCCAGCAATTCCACAATCCGTTTGAAGAAATGTATCTAGAAGGCACAGATTTGGCACTTGGCACCTGGTTATTAATGCATGCTTGCAGATGACTGGAAGCATACTTAACACGAATCACAACTGCCCAGCAAGCAGGGAGAATAAAAAGCTGTACAGGCACCAACATGTGAATAGTCCCATTCAGTTTTTCGTCCTGATACATACAAGTGTTAATGTCTACACTACAGGATGAGCTCACGCTACTAACATGCCTGGGCCTGGAAGGACTGTAGAGTCTAAAGTCCTTCCAGGCCCAGGCAGATATAGAGCATTGCAACGTATATTGCTCCCCTCATGCCACACATACCAGCCTACATAAACACCCATCAGTAAATATTTTCAGCAAGTGCAATGATGCCAAAACACATACAGTATATCTTTAATGATGAGCAGCTGGACCTGTCAAATCAGCAAGACTCAGTGTGATCTCTGCAAATAACGGAGAAGACACTTTTCCAGCCTTTGATGAGTTCACGTGTGATCTATAAGTACATACCCTTTTCAGAGAGGCGTCATCGTAGTACAAACACTAGTGAAGCTCATAATACTAATTATGGGTCTCTGCTCCTTCTATGGACCATGGCACGGGTAGAAGAGATTCACTAGTTTAGACTAGTAGGCTACCCGTGCCTTGGTACATAAAAGGAGCGCATAATTGCTGTTGTGAGTGACACTTGCGTATAATCCTACGATGATGCTTCTGTGAAACTAGTGTATTATCGGAGCTTATTCCACCACAGCCATCAAACTGTCAGGCTGTAGGCGCGTGTGCAGCGGAGGGCTTTTTGCATATTCAACACTCACTGAAGCGTTTGGCAATTTCTGACTGCTGCTGGAGCAGAAATACACATCACCGTGTTTATCATCTCAGTACAAATTACGTTAATGGTAGCCTTCAAGGCCTTCAGGCACATCCACATGGAGATGTCGTTGACTAAATGGCTGATGATAAGCTTCCATCGCCCACTAGTTTGTCGAATTTGACTGATAATTGTGATGGGAACATTTTTTTTATTTTATTCATCAGTCAGGTTGAATTAGTCTATGAATCGACGTGTGTTACTTTGACATTACAACACTATAACCCACGTACCCAAAGTAACAGAAATTAATTCAACAGACACAAGCCCCTTGTGTGTGTGTGTGTGTGTGTGTGGATAGGGGGGAGGTGTGTGATAGGTGGTCGCTCTGACAATAACGTAAGGATCTTCCTGGCTTACGCTGAATATATACTTTCCCCTTCATTCGGACTGGTCATCATTACTCTGTGTACATGCATCTCATAATGTTGCGTGTGTTTCTGTACAAGCAATGTATAACACACAACCAACCATATGATTACCGGCGTGTAATACAGCCTGTCGTGTGCGCGCTGTAAACTGGTTTTACACGCACAGAATCAGAAAGATGTGAAGGAAAAGGTGAGGAAGATGAATAAACCAAGCTAAACAAACCTTTATCTGGCTCCTCGGCAGTAGAGCCACAGTTCACTATCATACATCCGAGTGTCCCTCGTAGCATCTTGCTGCATTGTGTGCGCACGGGGGGGCTACACACTGCCCCATTGTATCCACAGATGCCGGATCCTTCCCCCCATGTGAAGAGAAGCAGGGGACTGGAGAACCGGACCGAGCCTCGGCGTCTTGAGGGGTGTCGTCGCTCCCTCCTCAGGGAGGTGTTCTTTCACACATGTCGTCTCCCACTGAAACGTCCCGATGAGCAACAATAAAAGTTAACATTTTAATTTCATCTCATGAAAGGATGAAACGCGTTCTTTTAGGAGTAGGCTACGGTGGCCGCTGTACGTGTGTGCATCGCTTTAGGGAAAGTCGTGACGGCGAGAGTGGAATCAAATCGCGTCAAATAAGGAACTTTGCCGTAACTTTTGGTGCGGCCGGCTGCTGGGTAGTCGGGGCTACACAGGGAGCCGTGTACACGCTGTCCTCAGTCCCCGTACAGGACGGTCACGTGGTGCCCAATTTACGACGAGTCCTTGGGGTCTTTTGGTGTTTTTTCCTTCTAAAAAACGCGACCTGTGGCCGTGTTGTTAATTTTCTAAAACGTTTGGCGTGTATGCTGGTTTTAATCATTTGAATTGATTGCATTCAGTTTATTCAGAATAACGTCCGCATGCAAACCTAGTTTTGACAACTGGTTGTGGCACAAAACGCATCCCTTTATCGGTTGAACTATTCCATAGGGTTCTTTAATTGTTCTACCCATGTATATAACCTACACCATTTGAACAAGCTGTTTTCACATGATTTCGAGAGCAGTTAATTATAACTCTTTAAATCTAGTAAATCTATTTTTTTTAGAAATTTAGTGAATGAATGAATATAACGGTAGCCCCATCTTCTTCTTTTGACCACCTGGTGGCAGCAACGGACAAGAATCCGCATCGGTACCTCTTTCAGCAAGAAGGCTTATTTATGTAGTGTTAACATATCCACACTAACAATTCATATTTGGTACATTTGTGAAATCTAGCTTTGCTCTTTGATACAAAATAAATACAAATACACAAGCAGAGTAATAGATATGAGAAATATTGTATATTAGAAACGCTGACTGTTACCATCAACACTAAGCTGTCTATGCTTGCAGTTAGATCAAAAGTAGTCTTTTCGTTTTTTATCAATCTACTGTACATGGTGGGATTAAAAGAGTGACCTAGTTTTGGGGGTGGAGCAGAACTAAAAGATAACCCTTTCACCCCTGGCAAACCGCACCACAGATTATCATTAATAATAATGATAATCCAAAACAGTCAAGTTTAATGGGTAGCTTGAGCTCAGGTGGTTCTGGAGTCACAGGTTATTCATAGATAAAAGACAAAAAAAACAAATGGACCAAACAGGTAACATTATTTAATGTTCACAATTGTTGTGTTATGTATTATTCACATCTATTTCCTGTTTGGCACATATTTTCCCCTCTCATGCAAATGGTTTGTTGCCCTGAAAACTTTGGTAATTCACAGATAGTATTGTCTTAATTACTTGTTTAGAAACATTTTGGAGCACATTCAAGATTATTGTAATCCACATCAGGTTGTTTATCAGGATACATTTGGAAGTGTAAAGATACTTCATCAAATAATCCTAGATGTAAAAATATATTGGTAGATCAACCTATTTATAATTGAATAGGTTATGGTACTTTAAAATTCCTTATTACATTAAATGTTGATATTATATCCATCCCCTGTCAGAAATATCCTCTCCAGTGTCAATATTATTATTGTCATCAACATGATTATTTGCTGGTCCTGTGTCTTGACTGAAAAGCCTATTAGGTTCCATGTCTCCCATGACATGAGACCATATGGGATATCCTTCTGCAATGGCCTGTGGATGGTAGATTCAGGCAGATAAGAATGGAGAGAGAGAGAGAGAGAGAGAGGAAAAAGACTCTTATTTGACGAGGGTCTGTCATGGCTGTGCGTTGATGTCTCTAATCCCCCCCAGATGATGTAGAGTGAGGGATGCTGATGCGTTTTTGCGTTGGGCTCCCGGTGAGATTTCCCATGGGCCAGTGCATGCTGGTGTGATTGTAGACAGGGGGATAAGAAAGTAGGAAGACGACGAAAGATGAGCAAAAGAGTTGTGTGATCAACCCCCTCATCATATGATTCAAATCAGTGGTTTAGATTCATTTTATTTTGCTTATTAGAGGACATATAGGAAAGTGTGATACTGAAAATCCACCTGATAACATCAGACAATACTTACTTTTCCCAGATTTTTAGGATAACTGATACCGAAAACCGATAGTACAACAATTAATACTCTGAGATTACATGTAGTTGTATTATTCTTTAGTTCATGTTCTTTGTTGAACCAAAAGTCTTAACTTCTTAGCTTCTGAATGACCCGGGGTCTCCACCACAGACTGGCCCGGGCTGCCTTACAAGCTGAGCATGGGTTCAAGAGCAGTGAGTTAATCTGAAGTCCGTGGCCATCTGCCAGCAGTACGGGATTTAAACCTGAAACCAGGGCCTCGCCCACTGTCACTCAGGGTTTGAAGGTGATCAGGTGATCTCTGCTGTTGGCTGAGTGATCATGCAGAACTCAGTGTATAACTGTATACAGCTATCACATTGCAAAAAATGTGATGTTTTCTATTATTATTTATATTATATTTATATTAAATAAACAATAGATGAAACATTAACATTACATTAACACCGCGGGTACATTAACATTACATTAACAGCGCGGGTACATTAACATTACATTAACAGCGCGGGTACATTAACATTACATTAACAGCGCGGGTACATTAACATTACATTAACAGCGCGGGTCGGTCGCAGGTTTTGCGATGGCGAGCGAGACTTCTCCAGTGCTGGATGTTATTCAGGAGTCAACCCGTCCACAGTGGAGCACCTCGCCAAACACCACACAGTGTCAACCCGTCCACAGTGGAGCTCCACTAACACCACACAGGGTCAACCCGTCCACAGTGGAGCTCCACTAACACCACACAGGGTCAACCCGTCCACAGTGGAGCTCCACTAACACCACACAGGA
>OMLJ01103978.1:0-11071 GCA_900302595.1 Gadiculus argenteus
TGCGCGGCGGCGATTCTCTATGCACTCTATTTCTACGGCCACCTCAAGGCGCCGCGCTGCCCCGACCTGGCCAGCCGCCTGGTCTTCACCCTGGGGTGCTGCCTGGTGGCCAGCCTCCCCGTCCTGCTGGGTAGGTCTGGAGGTCAGGGGGTGTGGGGGTCAGGAGGTCAGGAGGTCTGGGGGTCAGGAGGTCAGGAGGTCTGGGGGTCTGGGGGGTCTGGAGGTCAGGAGGTCAGACTAGGCTGGTCCCGTCCCACACAACAATCCACAACAACAATTCCCTCCGCAATGAGACGATGATAATAAGAAATGCTTTTTATTTGGGGGGATGGAAGAGGTTCAGGTCGTCTAGTCGTCTTAAGTCCAGGAATGTGGAATGAGTCTGGTGGTTTTTTGTTTTATCCTTGTTTTTTAATTTGGTTTGGGGTTTTCTGGAACCCAAAGCTTTGGAGGATTCACTGAGCTTCTGGAGGGGAAGCAATACTTCCTCTTCCTGTCTGTAGCCTTAAAAGGCGCCAGAGAGACAGACACACAGACGGACATGGGGGAGACGGACGGAGGGAGACAGGGCTCCTCTCCCTGTGTGCTGATCGTCTCCCAGGGTTTACTGAATGCCAGGAGGTGCGCACAGGAGTACGGCCCAGTGTGACCCAGTTCATTCAGTCTAAGAATGCCACAGTTGACAGCTTAATATGGAAAATAAATTCACACTGTTTATCAGAAAGACTGCAGCTTTGTGTGTGTGTGTGTGTGTGTGTGTGTGTGTGTATGTGTGTGCGGGGGGGCAATCTTCCAAATGTAGCAAATGCCTATTCCCAATATCATCTGGAGCGAGGCTGTCAGGAGCGTTTAGGGCTTTCCAGAAGTGTGAGGTCCAATCGATTCGTGGAAAGAACCAAGGGCTGGCGTTCCGTTCAGGAAGCTGTCTAACCATCTCCCATCTCTCCCCCCTCTCTCCCCCCTCCTCTCCCCCCTCAGCGATGCTCTCCGGCTGGGTCTGCCAGTTCTGCAGCGGCTCCCTGGAGCCCGTGGAGCCCGTGTCCAGGCGGCGGGCCCTCCAGAGGCTGTTCGTCTCCTCCTCCCTGGAGCTGCTGCTCCTCTACATCCTCAACCTGCTCCTCATGGCCTCCCTGCTCCCCCAGAGGGACCTCCACTTGGTGCCCATCTCTGCCGCACTGTTCTTCCTGGGGAGGTGAGAGAGAGAGAGAGAGAGAGAGAGAGAGAGACCTCATAGATGAAGAGAAGAAATAAAGAAGAAAATAGAGAAAGAGAGATAAAGATTTAAAGTAAGAGAGACAGAAAGAGATTGCAATAGAGGGGCAAGATAGAGAGATAGAGAGGAAGAGCTATACAGAGAGAAGGGGAAATAGGAAGAAAGAGAGAGAGAGACCGGGAGAGGGAGACTGGGAGTGCAAGAAAGACGGAAACAAACTGAAAGCTTAACGAGTGAAAGCTAGAAAGTTGACGTTAAAAGTTGATGATAAGTAGATGAAAGGACCGATACGGAAAGAGAGAGAGAGCATAGATGGTGATGGAAATTTAAGGGAGGATAGAAGAAGCAAAATCCAAAACACAAATCTTCTTCTCTCCACTCGCTTCCATTCCAATTCTGAGCGTTGCAAATGTGCAGGATTTGATGACAGGCTGATGAGGAGGGGTGGAGAGAGAGATGGTGAGGGAGACGGTGGTGATGATTGTCATGGTGGGGTGGACGGAGAGAGCAGTTCTTTAGCAGGGGTGAACAGACAGACGTAAACCTCATCACTGTAACGAACAGCTCTGCAACCACTAACCGGAGAATAATAACGTTGTACAGAGAATCTTGCACATTAACAAAAACAATCGTTAAGAAACAGGTCTGGAATAGACGAGTTTAGCTGTAGGATTGTAGTGTTTATCGTCCTGTGAATACTAAACGCGAGTGGATTGGAGATGATTCGGGTTTTCATCGCTTTTAAATGTACCAGAACTAATTGTTGAGTATGAGAATGCGCTGGCTCCTGATTTAAAACAACATATTTAAATGAAACCTGTGATTTCCATCCTTCATCGTTTATAAATAAAAGTGAAACTGCTTATTCTCGGTGAGCACAGGAAGCCATGGCTCTGAACAAAGTGAGGGGGGAGATACTTATTGACCCCACGTGGAAAATGGTTCAGAAAGCAAAGAATTACAAAGAGATAAATAAATACAGAATCAAAACAAGAATCAAAGTGAATAAACAGATAGATTATGGGTGTCACACAATAGATTAGGTTGAACGTCGATTCGGAGCTCCCTGCTGATGTCAGGACCGCAGAGTCGCTCACCAGCAAAATACTCACTTGTTCAGAGTTCACCTAGACCCTGTATAGCCTCCCCCCTAACCCCCCCACATCCCTCTTACACACGTATTGTATGTTGTACGTCCTGGCACTTAAAACTGGTACTTATCGTTATCAGCAAGCATCTTATCCTTGCTGTGTACAGGGAATGGGTTAACCTAGTGATTGTTAGTGCTTGGCACTTGGTTCTATAAACATCCTTACAGTTCCAACAGCCATATTGTTGTTTCTCTTCTTCTGACAAATGTACTTATTGTAAGTCGCTTTGGTTAAAAGCGTCTCCTAAATGCCTCCTAAATGTTTAATTTTGTTCTCCATCTGCCCCCCTCCCCCCCAGACTGGTCTACTGGGCCAGTGTACACGGGTGCCCCACCTGGCGGGCCTTCGGCGCGGGCCTGACCACCTTCCCCCTGCTGGCCATGGTGGCTCTGAACCTCTTCTTCCTCTACAACCTGGGCCTGGAATACCCCGCCTTCCGCTCGCAAGACCTGCTCTTCAACCAGGACACGCCCTCTCTGTGGTCGCCCGGGGCGACGGGCGCCAAGGCGAACGCCACCCTGGACACTCTGTGAGGAATAGGAAGGGGGGAGGGCGATGAGGAAGGGGGAGATGAAGGAGAAGAAGAAGAAAGAGGAGGAGGGAGAGGGACGCTCTTTGTGCTTTTCGAAGGAGGAGATCCTTCTAGAAATAGGCCATTTCTGTGGTCTGCAGGCCTCAGAGTTCCTGCGACTGCTGTCTGCTTCGGCGTACACAGGACATTCTCTGTTCTTAATGTGGATTCCTGCTTATTATCTGAAGCGCAAGAGTCCTTGCTTTTGTGGCCAAAAAAAAAGCCCTTGAACTCTGAAGTTCTAGTCTTAAACGTTTGTCCTTTTAAGCCATTCCAGTACCTATATTTAATGTTTTGAACTCGTAAGCGCTTCAGAGCTTTTGCTTTTTTTATATGGATTCATTTGGTTCGATGGCAAAAAAAAACTTGCAGAAAACCTTTCTTATGAGGAAGCCTATTTTTTATTGTGCCAAACTTTTGTAAATGATAACAATGATGCTAAGAATAAAGGCCATTACTTTGACATGTTTTACATTTCATCACAGTTTTATATGTCATTTTCCCCAGTGTCTTCAGTCTACATGTATTCCAGAGCAAGATGTCTAGCCCCTACCTGCTCATTGATTGATTAACTAAAATATCCCTCCCAGGTCTCGAACAATGGCCACAGAGTAACCAGTTAATGGTCGGCATTCCCACCAGTGTTTTCTGATCTCACAGCCTGAAGACACACCCTCTTCTCCCTGACTACCCCCGTCTCTCCCTGCTGCTCAAGAAATGCCCCACCAGAAGAAAACCGAGCCCCACCGTATTCCCATGAGGCTGCAGGCCTGTTGCCTAGCGTCGGGCTAGCAGCCCTGTTACCTAGCATCAGGCTAGCAGCCCTGTTGCCTAGCATCGGGCTAGCAGCCCTGTTGCCTAGCATCAGGCTAGCATCAGCGCTAGGAGCTATGTGGGGCCCTGCTGGTCCGGGGCCCAGTAGGCTATGACAGCTTCATGAAGATAATTCATGAATAATGAGAGAGGGCGGGAAAGGGGTTAGTCAGACTCACCACACAGAGGGAAGCTGAACTACTCCCGGAAAACCAGACCCATCCCACACACACTTTGCTTTTCCCTCTTGAGGGTGTAGCGAGATTAAATTAAAGGGCACCACCTTTTAAATTACTTAGCAGGATTTGAAAAGAGAGTCCCTCCGCTCCGTCCTGCTCAGTCTGTCTGGATGCAATATGACCTGGGGTTAGACTGTAGTTTAAAACCTGTGGATCAGAACAGCAGGATCAGAGAATGGGATTGCTCTTTCCTGATGTTTTTCTTTCTATGTTCTTACATTTAGATTTAGTATTTGCGCTTTCAACCAAAGAAACGTACAAGTGAGGTTGAAACACTGCAAGCACATAATCCATATTAGGATTATAAATACATTTAGAGTATAGAAATAGGTTTGATGGAAAAATCTAACATTGAGATGCAGTAGTTGTGTGAGAGAATCATAGACTGTTAGTGTCAGTTAGACACCAGTATGATTTGGGCTGGTAATAGACAAAAGGTAGTCCTCTGTGTTTGTCGTGACAACAGAGAACGTAATGCAATGCAACCAGAATATCCAGCTAATTCTTTGTCTGTGGCCTTGCAGAATTAATCTGTAATGGTACGTTGCTGTGTTCACACTAACACATACTAGTTTTTGGTTGACTATGTTGATGTCAAGACTATCAAAACACAGTGTTTTTAGTGTCAGGGTGTTCAATTCCATGACCTTATGACCTATATATCAAAAACCTTTTGGATCAAAGCCGCTGCTAAATAATACAGGACATTTGTGACAAGAATAAATAAATCAAGCATCAGATGCATGTTAAGTTGTTTCCTAAAGGTAAAAATGTTAATCAAATATAAAAAACAATTGTATTAATTTCCTCTTTAAGCTTTGGAACAATATGTAGAGGTATCCTGAAGATACTCATCACTGCAGTTCAACATTCATGACCCCTGGCCATCACATGGATACATCCAAATTAAATTCCTCCTTAATACATCTAAAACCCTGACATAGCTCAATTATGACAACAGTGCCTCATTGTGCTTTAACAGTAAACTACTATAATGGTGTGTTGTTTATAGTATGAAGGCAGCCAGTGGTTTGAGCTATAATTTTTTCCACTAGATAATATATACTAAAAGATGATCTGGGTAAAGTACAGAAATGTTGTGTCCAGCTGCCTGTGGCATTACATAGTAAATACCATTTATGAATGCTGTTCAATTGAATATTTAATAATTCATTTATTCATCAGGCATTACTTGACAACGAACAATTCAGCTCATGCTCATGTGACACTTCCTCCTTATAAAAAACATTTTGTAACTCGAACGCACATTTTCGTTTAGTTCAGTTTTATCCTTGTTTGATTGCTTTCAACGTCTTCCAATTTTGTCCAGATTTTGTTATATAAGCCGCTGTACTGTACCTAATGAAAGGGAATAGCCATCTCAAACGGACTTAGATGACACTAAGTATACGCTCCTAAATGTGGGTCATGGATGGCAGACGGTTTCGGGTGGAGCCGCGGAGCTAAAATATAACATATAATAAACTAAAGTCTGGATGATCAGTGCGGGGCCCAACAGCGCCCCCGTCAGGCACACTCAGGTCCTGCACCAGATGGGGGTCAAACAGCGCCCCCTCAGGCACACTCAGGTCCTGCACCAGATGGGGGTCAAACAGCGCCCCCCTCAGGCACACTCAGGTCGTGCACCAGAGAGGGGCCAACAGCGCCCCCCTCAGGCACACTCAGGTCGTGCACCAGATGGGGGTCAAACAGCGCCCCCCTCAGGCACACTCAGGTTCTGCACCAGACGGGGGGTCCAACAGCTCCCCTTCAGGTCTACTCAGGTCCTGCACCAGATGGGGGCCCAACAGCGCCCCCTTCAGGCCGACTCAGGTTCTGCACCAGATGGGGGCCTAACAGCGCTCCCTTCAGGTTTACTTAGGTCCTGCACCTGGGGTCCAACAGCGTCCCCTTCAGGCCGACTCAGGTTCTGCACCAGACGGGGGCCCAACAGCTTCTCCTTCAGGCCTACTCAGGTCCTGCACCAGATGGGGGCCCAACAGCGCCCCCTTCAAGTCCACTCAGGTCCTGCACCGGAAGCCGCTTCCTCACAATTATACTTTCAAAGATGGCGGCGCTGGTTGGTAAGTGATGTTTTGACTAAAATCCGGAGGAATTTGTTCCGATATGCCTGTGTTTAATCACCGTGTTATTTAGAGGAGGTGTACATGTCATATATATGAACGTTTTATTCGCTGTACGTCTGCGTCCGAGGTGTAGCGCGACCGGGTTCCTTCAGTGCGTAGGCTGACCTTGCTCCGGGTTGAGTAACGCTACGGTCCTACCAGAGCCTCTGATAATCACACAACCTGCACACAGTCTGCACACAATAACAACACCAGGGCGACTCAATGTACTTTGAGATGCATTATTATGTTAGCTTTCCTGTATAATGACATTTGCATGGGAAGACGGTTCAATAGAAAAGCTAACATAATAATGTATCTCAAAGCACATTGAGTCGCCACTGTCAATGACAGTGACTTGTGGAAGTGCTGCACCATGGACTGTGTGTGTGTGTGTGTGTGTGTGTGTGTGTGTGTGTGTGTGTGTGTGTGTGTGTGTGTGTGTGCGTTGTAAATGCACACACACTCGTCCAGTGCTCGTCCAGTACAATGGGACATGTCATGTTCCTGGTCAGGGTGTTTGTATTATTCTGGCTCTGGAGTTGGACCTGTGATCTTATGCTGGAATTCAAGAAAATCACCTCTTTTTTAAAATGCTTTCGTCAACTTTTTATTAATGATATCCTTGACAGGTATCACGTTTAAAAGTGAATCTGCGATAATGAATGAATTAATCATATTGAACGCAGAAATATTTAGTGAATTAAAGATGATGTAGGTACCCCAAAGGTACCCCTAGTGGTTTACCCATGCTGTGATCACAAAGAGGAAAATCTTTTTCAAGACCTTTTTATTTGTTGAACTAAATTCTTCCTCCATGGTCTCCTCTCTCCCTCCCAGCACCTCGCCTGGCCTCATTAGGCTGCTTCTCAACAAGGTAAATCCACGCTAATCCTTTCTTTGATTGAACTCAATCCAACTCCCTCATCCCATGAGTGCAGAGTTTATAGAGCTCATTGACCTTTTATTCAGTATGACTCAATGCATTGGGGCTGTCACACTCTGTGTAGTAGTTAGGGTGTATCCCACTCCTAAGCCAAAAGGTTCTGGTTTTGATCCCTATTGTCCACGGCCGGCCTGCAGGAATCCTTTATCTTAATTCACTTTAAGTCACCCTGGATAAAAGTGTCTTATCTAATATCTTAAATATGATATCAATATATTATCTTGTCTGTTCCAGGTCTATTTCATATTTCGCCCTCCATCATCAGAAGTGTCTGCACCACAGCGCTAAAAATGAGACCGCCACTCATAGGTGAGCTCAGCAAGCCCCACTCACCCCTCCATTCCAACCAATCGCATTGGCCCATTCTCAGAAGGCTCACTTACACTGTGTCTTTGTCCTCTGTGTTTTGGTCCAGTATTGTCGCGGTGAGGGAGAAGAGCACTGCGCTGGCTGCTACCAAGCCCAGCAGTAAGGGGGAGTATGTCATCACCAAGCTGGATGATCTGGTCAACTGGGCACGCCGGGTGGGTGCCTCCTGTTCTCTCAGGCTCAGCCGGGATCTAGTGTTCACTACTCTTCCCTCCCTTCGCCTGAGTATGCAGTATGGATCAAGCACAGACGCTGAGCGTGATTGGTCCCTGTTATGTATTCAGGGACATCAGATTGGATAAGATGGGTAATGCAATCATCCAAAAGTTATGTAACAGCAGCAGCAGCAGCACACTGAGGCCTGATCAACAAGGCTAACACCAACTTACTCCTTAAAGGGACATTCCACAGATTTTCACATTAATCTGTAAATCTTCTTGTCCAAGAAAAGTGGGTGCTTGTAATCTCACCAGAGCCTGAACTCTAACACTTCCTTCTTCAAATGGTGTCAAAATCGTCATATGACATAATTTAAAGAAGGAAGTGTTAGAGGTAAATACAGATATCTCTCATCTCTGGGGAAAGTGAGGGAATGATGACTTGTTTTCTAGCAATACAATGCTTAATGCAAATGGGCATCTGCAACAATTCGCTGTCATTGCTTTGGATTAAAGTGTCTTCTAGTGATAAACTAGTACATTACACAAACTAGAAAGATACACTTTGAAAGACTTCATGTTGTGGTTCCCAATCATTTAGGGGCTAAGGCATGAGAAATTCAAGGCAAACCAACTTAAAGTTGGATTCTGAAAAATTGCATTTATTAGTGTCCGTGTGTGTACAGACACACACATGCAGACACACACTGCAGACTGTCAAAAAAGTATCACATGGATACAGGTTCATACAAATCTGACAGACTATCACTTGGCAAATGATCTACAACTGTATTACAATAAAAAATGGGAAATGATTATGCAGATTGCATAACGTGGAACAACTAATCGTTAATAAAGCATACTTCAGAAATGGAACCCATAACCTATGGTCAGGATTAGGGGTTGACCGATATGGATTTTTTAGGACCGATACTGATTTTTTTTTTCATCAGTATTCGCCGATTTTCTTGAGCCGATACTGCTTTTCCTCCCTCAATTTACATCATAAAAATTACACTTTGATGATAACCAATGGCTGAAAAAGTCTAAAAAAAGGAACATTTATTGAACTGTCTGTAAAATAAAATAAAAAGTACAAATATAAATATATCGATCGATCACTAGTAAGGATTACGTAGTAAATCCCTCATAGTGTCTGTGGTCGGTGTCCTGGCTCTCTGGTGGCGGGCCGCTGTCAGCTCTCCTCCTCAGCGTGTGGCGTCTGACGTCTCCTCCTCCCTCCCCAGAGCTCCTTGTGGCCTATGACCTTCGGCCTGGCGTGCTGCGCGGTGGAGATGATGCACATGGCGGCACCGCGCTACGACATGGACCGCTTCGGGGTGGTGTTCCGCGCCAGCCCGCGTCAGTCCGACGTCATGATCGTCGCCGGGACGCTCACCAACAAGATGGCCCCCGCGCTACGGAAGGTGAGGGCGAGGGGAGGTCATGTGACGTGAGGGACACGGAGACCAGGGCCGGGCGCCATGTAAAACGTCCCATGACATCACAGGTGGGCGTGTCCACCTAGATGTGTGACAGATGAGCAACGTTTGCTACAGTCCACTGGATAGGCTGGATAGGCTATCAGCACACATCTAGGTGGACACGCCCACCTGTGAGGTCATAAGGGGCAGATTCCCAAAACGGCTTGTAACGCTAATCACACTCACACCTGGTGGCATGTCATGGGACCTTTAAGATTTTACTACCGGGCACCGTTGGCACAGCGACTGGCTTGCTGACTTATTGCTGCACGGGCAGAGGGGGCGGGATTTATTTTGCAAATTAGATTGTTGTAGAGCTCTCCCCTGGTGGGTTTCCTGCAGTTCACATTCTTACCAGCATTTGCATGTTTGGTCCGCGACATAGTCCCACTGATCCATGGCAGGCAGCTCACCCTATGTCACTGCCCTGTTTTTTTTAAATAAAAACAACCGCAGCAAATCTCCAACCCTGCTGGGGACAGAGAGAGTGTTTGGGGAAGGATAGGGTACGGGGGGGATTTGCATGATTTACATATGACGCGTAAGTTGAGTGGAATTAGTGTTGGCTGTGTTCTAAAGCCAATGCTCTGAGGCCTTGCTAGAGGTACAGTGTGCCCTATATTAATGCAGAGCTCCACCCTCTCTAAAGAGCTCCAACAGGTTTGTGCAAGAGCTAATGTAACGTACAATGTAGAGCAGTCGTGAACCTTTATGGTTCTGCGTCGGTTTTAGTGAGTGGACCAATGCAGCCGCATCGCCTCAATGGAAGGGTACAATTTTTGGGAGGCGCACGTCAGGCCCTTGCGGCGGACGCAAGGAGGGTCCGCAAGGACGTAAGGGGTCCGTAACCCCCTTGCGTTGCGTGAATGTGGGACCATAATCAACCCTTTTAGAGAGCTTGATCTCTATCCCATAGACAAGGCCCTACTACTACTAAGAGAACACGTACACGAAAACAGAGATTCAACGTGTTTCGCAAGAATCCAACAGTGTACCCCGGGGTGATCCTATCTGAAATGGTCGTTGTTTCCCTGTAGGTGTACGACCAGATGCCCGAGCCCAGATACGTCATCTCCATGGGAAGGTAATGCAGCTCTGCAGCTGTGTGCTGACCTTTCAGACCCTTCCCCCAGGTCTGCTGTTCTGTTCCCGCTATGCCACGTCTTATCTACAGAGGGTCCTCCAGAGGGTCCTTCCATTCCTCTACGGCAACTCTTTGGCAACTGTTCAATATGTGTAATCATTGGATCAATTCCTCTTGTATCCCTCTCATTTCTTATGTTTTATATACACACCACTTTATTTTAGTAGACTACTTCTATACTATCACTCGTTGAAACTTATAGTATATGAAAATGTTATCACACGATGTGCGTGATATCGAGTGCAAATCAAAGGTTTTTAGAGTGCAAATATAGGACGATATTACACAGGTCAACAACAGATTACACAGCTGCGTCAGTGCGGTTAAACACAGCAGAATAAATGGTGGAAAACTCATTCTTTCCTTGATTTATTTGTCGTATAATAAATCATTTATTACACAGTTAGTCCAGTTCAATACTGCTGTATATTTTTACTCGGACTCGACAAAATACGTCAGACTAAAAATATCTAGCCGTACTGAACTACCTGTGTAATAACCTGTGTAAATACCGTAATCTTGTTTCTTTAAAGGATCAGAGCAGCTTTATGTACATACAACGGTCCGAATGTATTCACTATTGTAGTCAGTGTTGACACACAAAGATTGTGAGATAAGGTGAACCACTGTTTTATCTCCAGCTGCGCCAATGGAGGTGGATACTACCACTACTCCTACGCCGTGGTCCGGGGGTGTGACCGCATCGTACCCGTCGACATCTACGTCCCAGGTAGGTTCACCCTCACCTCCACACCCAGAGCCAATCACGTTCAAAAGAACGGAATCGTGACACTTATGTTGCCGGGCAAATTCTTTCCTAAGCAATTTGAGTAAAAACGGTTTATACGATAGGGGGA
>OMLJ01104006.1:0-10917 GCA_900302595.1 Gadiculus argenteus
TTTAACCTAATTAAAAGGTTAAAACACACACACACACACACACACACACACACACACACACACACACACACACACACACACACACACAGATTTCTATTTTTGTTTTTAACAACAATTCTCTTTTTAGATCTGGATATATTTTACTTGTATTTAGTTGTTAGTTTATACATGCATGTATGTTTTTTCTAAATAATTTGCTACAGCAGTAACCTACCTAGCGACCCAACAACCTATATATTATATATATTTTTTAGGGGTTGTAGGCATTGAAACTTTAGCGATATTATTCTTAGAGCTTACCTTCTCGTATGGGCAGTGATGGTAATGTCTAATGGGACTGGTGCATAGAAAGACATCTGTGCTGGGGAGAAAAATGGGAGCAAACAAGATTCAATATTATTACATATATTGTTGTTGTCAACAATAATGTCAGCAGTGTAATTTCCTTCACAGAGACAATAAATTACAAACTAGAAACCTACAATTCCTGACGAATTTTGACAAAATGTGTGTAAGGTGTATACCATTATTGATAGGATAAGGATATATATATTTTTTCATACATATTAAAGGCTATATAGATAGAAAGCTATAAAAATGAATTTGAGTTCATGATGGTGACCTAAAAGGAACTCAAACCTGGCAGGGAAAAAAGTGCTTTAGGAATATACCAAAACAAAAATAAATGGAAGCAACGCAAGTCTGGCTTGTTTTGAGTAAAACGTCACTGGACCAGAAAGCAAAATTCTGTGTGTCAGAAGGGAGGGGTCATAGACTGTATAGGGGGGTTACAAAGTGGAACGCATACAGTGTCAAGGGTCACATGGGACTCCCCATGTGACCAGTCCTGCCCTACATGGGCTTGTTTGATCCCCTAAAGAAGAAACTAAAACTATTCAGATGTCAACTTCTTTTACTCTTTGTAATAGTAACATTAATGTTCACTTGTTTAATAACTTCATTAGAAATATACATTATGCCTATGTATCACAAAATGTTTACTTTGATGTTGCCTTTTAGGGTGTTTGGGGCGAAATGTCTCTGGGTACTTCCACAAAACTGTACGGGCAACTGTTAGGCAAGCGGCATGCATCTACAACATCGAGTGTAGGTTGCTCTAGATAAAGGTGTCTGCTACAATGGCAATGATCAGAATACTGTACATATATAGCTGCACATGTGACCTACTTCTCCATCTTGGACATCTCCTTGACAGCCTCCAGCCCACCAGGCAGCGGGTCTAGCTCTATGAAGAAGTCCTTGGCCTCCCAGATACTAATGGCCTTCTCCTAGAACACACACAAACACACTCTTATCAACCACCAAGTGTACTATGGACCCTGAGGGGAAGTAACCGACTACATACAACTAATGCATATTGTAAGTAGGCCTATAAATAATGCATTTAATCGCATGGACAAACATTTGACACAATACTTATAATAACTTTGTTTATTTGTTTAGTTGTTTGGTTTATATTGTATTGTTTCTTTAGTATTGTATATTTTACATTGGCATTCTGCGGACATCAAAACAAGAATTTCGTTGTAGCCTACAAGGAAACATATTTTCTACTGTGCATATGACAATAAACATATCTTATCTTATCTTAAAATTGACATTGGAAAAGCTTTCCCCAATCCAATGTTATTCAGGGTTAACCGGTGCTGTCATGGTGACTTACACACAGGTCGCTCCTCAGTTGTCCGTATTGCGACGACACCCAAAAGCCCCGGCGGTCCTCTAACGTGATGTAGGGCTCGTCGGGGTACCTGGCGCGGTACTTCTTCAGGAAGCCCCCCTCGAAGTCCGCAAGCACCCCGTCCATGTCCACCAGAACGCGCAGTCTCTTACCGCCAGACGAGCTCGACGACATGTTTGCGGAAATCCACTTGAACGGATTATTGCTAAGGAGTGACAGCGTCCGCCTGCCAAGCGCTATCCGCTGCACAGCGAGAAGAAGGGCTGGCATTGTGCACGCTTGCAATGTTGGGTTCTCTCGTTTCGGTTACCAGCAATGTATAAAACCAGTTAACCCTTTGACTGCGATGCAAGGCTAAATGCACAACAGTATTGCGTGCACAGCAGTAGTGGTGCAAGATGAACAAAATGTCTGGATTGCGTTATTGTTTGTGGTGGCAACACAGTCTAGTAACGATACTGCTTTCTGGTCGTGGGGCTGTTGTGGTCCCCCCGTTGCCTGGGAGCCTAGCAGGTTATTGAGCTGCAGGTCAAGAAGACTGTGCCACATTTCACACTGGTCATGGACTTTGCTTCTAAGTTAAAAGAAAAAAGGTAAACAAAATTGTATAACTCCAATGCAAGAAAACACTTGCTCAGATTTAACTAACGATGCACACGTGTGATACAATGCCACTGGATAGTGTATTAGTACAACTAGAGCCAGAGAAAGGGAACTCTGCATAAGGACACATTGTACAATCCGGTTGACGTGCAGACATCACACATCTACACTGACCCTTTCACCCGATCTGAAAGTACATCCGGGGGGTATCCCACCACTCCTTCGTCACTTCCGGTGTTTTTTTTTTTAACTTGTATTTATTTACGTCTAAGGGGGAATAACCCATTTGGACACATATAATCTATATTCTTCAAAGTATTTTTTATAAATGTATTCGTATCGATTATGACAATGTAGAGAACCACACTAAATACAACCTTCTCTTTAAAAATCCATCTGTCCATTGGTAACTCTCGTTGTATCTCGTTCTCTTTCGACAATCTCGCGATATATCATTTATCAGTGGCGGCTGTGTGCCACCCTGCCTCAGTCCGGACGGAGTTATTTCTGACGTTTGAATGAAAAGCAGTGCGTATTACCTCCATTTTGGACCGAGGAAATAATGGCTTCAGCTTTGGAGCAGTTTGTGAACAATGTGCGGCAGCTGTCTGCACAAGGTAAAGTTAACTCAACTGATACGAGTTTCAATATCAGCCTGAACTCTCGGCTAGCTAGCGCGCCTATGCTAACCAGTGCCTTGTCGATAGCTGGACGGATCCTTCTTTTGCTTTATCATGTAAACACACATCGTAAATAACCTTTCCATGCAACAAGACTTCACCAAAGTAGCTCCAGTGGATACGTTGTTGTACCCGCGCGTCCGAGATACCGTGAAATCCCACAGCTACGTTGATAATAGGTTAAAATCGCACTTTTTGTTATTGATATAAGACATATTTCCAGGGGCTGTCTGCTGGTAGTCCCGCCTTGGTCGGACGTGATTGGATGAAAGGACAGATCAAGTGATCTGATTGGACTGAAGTCTCTTTCGTCAACCCATATGTTTCGCTAATGTGTGCAAGGCCTTGACAGTACTCCTGACCGTACCGTTTGATGACAGTAGTCCGCTACGAGGCAGTGCCAACATTACTCTGTCGTGATTTATTAGTAGTAGTTTAATCAATTTGTTATGATTCAAATGTGAAAAGTGAATCCATAATACAGTCTTAATTAGACGTTAAATGCAAAGGGATCGAACGATCTTCTGTTATTGGGATTCCACAGATGTAAGCATACTATTGAAGAAGCAATTTGACATTGACTGTTATGATTCCAAACGTTCTTATTTTACCCTCTAGGCCAGATGACTCAACTATGCGAGTTGATCAACAAGAGCGGGGAGCTACTGGCCAAGAACCTGTCCCACCTGGACACGGTACTAGGGGCCTTGGACATCCAAGACCACTCCCTGGGAGTGCTGGCTGTGCTGTGAGTAAAACCCTGTGTCTATTGCAATACTTAGACATTTTCAAGATGCTTTTTTATCAAAATGTGACCTGCTCGTATTCAAGGTTGAATGCTTTGATGTATTAGACACATAGCGATTGGATCAGGAATCATTGTAAATGGTAAATGGTCCTCATTTATATAGCGCTTTGTTCTAAATTCTGAATTATTGTCATCCTACAGATAGGATTGTCCTTTAATGTCTCACCCAAACAGGGATTAGGCTCAGAAAAGCAATAGGATACAAGCAATAAATGCATGCTTTAACTCCAATGTATATGATGATGGATCATCAGCAACGGGAGAAGGGGGAGTGTTTTGTTCTTGACGGAGCCTGTGCTTTGTGTCTCTTCAGGATTCAACTTATTTAAATTAATGTTTTTTTTCTCATAATTTTGGATATGTTTTAGGATTATTTGAACGTCATGCCATGCTTTCTGGGTTATTTTGTATTGTAATCCAGTGTGTGTTTCCACGTCAAATGCTGATCCAGTTGACTAGCCAAATCTCTATTTACCGTGCACTATGTATTCAGAATTCCTTTGAGGCAGGAAGTGTTAACCGTTGTAGACTCCTGTTCAGATTTTATTCATTAAATTTGTTATATGAATACAGCTGTTGTTTTTAAGTTTGATTTGATGGTACTTTTGATCATGTGACATAGATGTCTATTTGAAGATAACTTTTTTGCCTTTTAACCATTAGTCCTTCTTTTTGGATGCTGGCCAGTGGCATTTCATCCTTTTTTATGTTTCTTTGTCTTCTTAACTTGCTTCTGTAGATTTGTGAAGTTCTCCATGCCAAACATCCCTGACTTTGAGACGCTCTTCTCCCAAGTTCAGCTCTTCATCAGTACCTGCAATGGAGAGCACGTCAGATATGCAACAGACACTTGTAAGTCACCTCCCCATAAGAGATAAGATCATACTTTATCAGTCTTATATGGGAAAATTGGCATTCAATGTCCAGACCTGTTCACAGAATTTTTTATGTCACTGTCAATGGAAAGAGCGACATTGTCCAGCAAGATGCTCTCCAAGCACTAATGTAGAATTAAAGTTAGAAGTAGACGACGAGTATTACGTAATGTCAGTAATGGCAGACCCATATTGGAGCTTCAAAACACTTGCGATAGTGTTTTGAAGCATATTGGACTGGGGACATAATGGGATCATACAGAGGGCCTTTTCGGCTGGGAATGTTGACCTCATGCTGCAACATCTTCCCAACCCTAAATTGAATGTTTCTCTTGTGAAAGGAACTACCTTCGCCACAGCCCTATGTTGTGACGAAGCAGTACTGTAATTATTGTTTCATAAACATAATCCTGTTAACATGTATCCACTGAGTCACTCACTGTAATTAAAACTGGTTAATACCTGCCCCTAATTAAAATGTAAGGTCACTCAGTTTGAGAGCACTCCCCTTACCTGACCTCAGAGGTTACCATGGTCAAATAATGCTTCTGAAATTGTGTTTCCGTTGTGTGGTTACCCCTGTTGCTACGGTTATTATAATTCTAGTAGAATCTCTCTGGGAAGTTGTTACTCATTATAATACATGCTCATTAGTCAGTTGAATTACTTAAATTTATTTTCTGTTTGATTCTTCTCTTCCAGTTGCTGGTCTTTGCCACCAGTTAACAAATGCCCTAGTAGAACGGAAACAGGTGAGCCTGCATGGACTAACGGAGAGCCTATGTGTGGATACAGAACCAATATATCTTTACATAATGGAGTGCTTTTCTATCAATACTTATAAAGAATATTGCATACCTTTTGCCATCTATGTATTTGTTAATATACATAATGAAGCATAACACATTTGTTACAATGAAAAACGGCATAGTTGTTGTTGAGGTTGTTAAAGAAGCACATTTGTGCTTCTTTAAAACAGCCAGTCTCCAGACTGACTCAAGGAATGGCTGTATGATGTTTTATAGACCATGAAATCTGATGGTGAAGATTGTCACACGTTTGTGTTAAAGTCTTCCAGCTATACTCTAGGGACGGTCCTTTCAGCCAGACATTTCGCCTTCTCTTCCCTCTACTTTAAATCTTGTCACACATTTCTAAGTGGATAACAGCCAAGCACTGGGTAGACTCTGGACTGTTGTACTCCTCATCAATCACTTGAAGCCTCTCTGAGAACACGTTATGTCCTCCTCTTCCTCCCAGCCGCTGCGGGGAGTGGTAGTCCTCAAACAGGCTATAGACAAAATGCAGATGAACACAAACCAACTTACCTCCGTCCACGCAGACCTGTGCCAGGTAACAACACTGTTCAATACCACTATATTTTTAATAATAATTATGCCTTGGTCCTATTTTTATTATTCTTTTATTATATTTATATTAGCCGCGTACCGACCAGGACTTTTTCAGTCCCAGGCTTTTTTTTTGGCTACAGCCTTGTCGTCGCGTACGCACCACAGGGAAGTCCGAGAGGCTTACCGACGGAGCGTTGACTAGCTACGAGCGGCTCAGAAAAGTACCACCTCTGCTGGAGGACTTTCTGAGCTGCTGTAAGAGTCCCTGAGGGGCGGATCCTCTCTCCAAACCGCACCCACAAAACCTCATAGCGGGAAAAGTATGCCTGGTCGGTATGCGGCTACTGCCCTTTTTTTAAGTTCCTCTTAATAGCCTATTTGGCAAAACTGATATTGTTTTTGATATCCTATTTTTGTTTCCACAAATGAAACGGCAAAAACGTAAAATCGGTAAAATGAACCTCTGAGGTGTGTGTGCATATCTGTGTTTTATATGCATATACATGTCATGCATACAGGTGTGTGCGAGAAAATAAATGTTTGGGATTTCAGTCTTATGTTCACCTAGATCTCAGCTCTTCGGCCATGGAGACACTCATCCACTCATCACGCCATAACACTATGAAGTCTGATTCGTGAGACTATTAAAAAGCTAACTCGTCTCCCTATCTGTGTGTGTCTCTCCGAAGCTGTGCTTGTTGGCAAAGTGTTTCAAGCCCGTGCTCCCCTTCCTGGAGCTGGACATGATGGACATCTGCAAGGAGAATGGGGCCTACGACGCAAAGCACTTTCTATGTTACTACTACTATGGTGGCATGATCTACACAGGGCTGAAAAACTTTGAAAGAGCACTGTATTTTTATGAACAGGTACCCCCCCACTTCCTTTTGGATGTTCACACTTTATATCTGCCTGTAACGTTTTAGCCCCAAAACGTTGTTTCTGTAGACCGCAGGGGAACAAATACACGTAACAGAGTGAACTTTTGCTAACGTCGTCGTGGCTTCTTTGCCTCATTCAGAAGAATATAAACAAAAAGCCATGGCATGTTAATTATGCCCAGAATGTTTAGGTCCAGCCACCGCAAAGGCTTTTTTAAGTCACAGACACAAAATCAATAGCTGTAACTACCACAACCCTGATTATGGTTTTCTGATTATTGTGTGTGTTTCATTCTCATCTGTTTGCCGACTCTCACCCACCACCCGTCCAGGCGATCACCACCCCCGCCATGGCTGTCAGCCACATCATGTTGGAGGCTTACAAGAAGTACATCCTGGTCTCCCTCATCCTGCATGGGAAAGTACAGCAGCTCCCCAAATACACCTCTCAGATCGTCGGCCGCTTCATCAAGGTGTGTACGACTGGACAGACGCACAATTTAGATTTATTAGTTTTTTTTCAGTTTTTGCGTGATTTTTATGTTTATTAACATTTAATGTTTATCGACTATTTATGTTGTGTCATTGGGACTGTGCAGGTAAGGGCTGCAGTCAACCAAAGATACTCTTGGTTGACTGAAATCCAATCAAGATTATTTGACTGCCCTTGATATATAAAGTGGGTTGCATACCAGACAAGACACAGAGCGGCAACTAATAACCTGACCACTCAAAGGTCAACAACATTTCATGTGGATCTCCTAAAGCCTCCCTGCCCTCTGTGTCCTAGCCTCTGAGCAACGCGTACCACGAGCTGGCCCAGGTCTACGCCACCAACAACCCCGCAGAGCTGCGGAACCTGGTCAGCAAACACGGCGAGACGTTCACAAGAGACAACAACACAGGCCTGGTCAAACAGTGCCTCTCCTCAGTCTACAAGAAGAACATCCAGAGGCTTACGAAGGTGTTTGCATTGTTATTGAACCACTGGGATTATGTTTTTGTGCCCACATATGTCTTAGCCTGAAGACCATCCTGACCACGTGACCTCGACATCGGTTTTCGCTACACGAATTGGTCTGGACCTCTAGCCGTCCACATCGTTTTCCAGAAATAACAATGAAATCGGGGGCCAATCAGGCAGGGACTCTGGCAGGCCACCACTGGCAAAACAGTATTGACGTCTCACTCTAAGCAACGAGCGGAAACATTAACATAGGTAAACACAGCCATAAGTGCAGTTATTGCAGAAATATACTAAATTAAATCAACTATATTCAATCAACTATTGAACAAAAGGGTGCACTAGCAGAGTTTCTCGATGGAAAATACATTTGTGCCTCTCTGAACAGCACATGTTGAAGGTGTCACATGTTTTTTTATGCTGTGGGCGCATACTGTTACTGACGCCAGTAATCTGATCTGAGAATTTGAGGTCACGTGTGGAGCATGAACTCCTGGCTACATTCTACTTAATGTACATGTGAATTTGAAACTCAAAAATAAATATTTCTGGTTTTCATCCTCCATCTTCTATCTGGTATTCAAAGACCTTCCTGACGCTGTCCTTGCAAGACATGGCGAGTCGAGTGCAGCTGTCAGGTCCCCAGGAGGCAGAGAAATACGTCTTGCACATGGTGAGTAGAGCACTTATGTAACACCTGAAGGGCATAAACACTCAATTCGGTTGGGTAGTGGGTCTATTCTCTTGAATTTCCTTTCCGGGATAAAGAATTTATCTTTCTATAGGGTACTAGTGTAGAAGTATGTGTAAATGTTATACTATATAGGAGAATATCCCAAAATACTGCCTGTTACTAATAATTGTGTTTGTCAGGAACTTGAGAGAGCTACTGTTTGGTGTTTTCTAATCAATGTGTCTTCTTGGTTTCCATTGCATGAAGATTGAAGACGGGGAGATCTATGCCAGCATTAACCAGAAGGATGGCATGGTTTGCTTCCACGATAACCCTGAAAAATATAACAACCCGGCAATGCTTCACAAAATCGACCAAGAGGTAAAGAGAGACTCCATTTCCTCATCCCTTGTTAAATCAATGCAGCCTAATGTAAATTACTTCACTGCTGGGAATAAGACGTGACGGCTATTTCCTCCCCAGATGCTGAAGTGCATAGAACTGGATGAGAAGCTAAAGTCGATGGATCAAGAAATCACAGTAAATCCACAGTTTGTCCAAAAGGTGGGTGAAAAGTTGGTCAACTGCATTGTCATTTTAGTTCTAGATTCACCCCTCCCATCCTAACTATTCACAGACCCACACATCCACCCACCCTAACCATTTTAGGGTTTAAGAAGAATGCATACGATAAGGATGACAACAAATCCTAACAAAACTTAATAAATAAATAAATAGCCTTCATACAAGAATACAGGGTGGAGAGAGCATGAATATTAAGAATCAAGCATAAACCCTGATGGCATAATCCAGCTCCCAGTTTAGAAAACTAAAAATGGAAAAAGACTACAATACAAATTCCAACACCCTAGGGTTTCCTATAGCTTCCTTCCTGGCACACATACAAACCTCTTTCCTATCCAACTGCCCACCTGTTGAAATGCACCCGCCCATGGAGTCAAAGACGGCACATTGAGCTGAATCCTAACCCTAACCTCTGATCCTAACCCCCAAACTCTGCTTGTTCCCTTTCCAGAGCATGGGTTCGCAGGAGGACGACGTGGGAAGCAAAACGTCTAGTTACTCCTGAGGGGGCCGTGCGTTTGAGACCACCGCTGCCGCTCCTAGAACGGTCTCTCCAGGATGAGTCAGCTTTTTTAATAAAAGAGGATAATTCTATCGCGTATGGACATGGGTCAAGGAATATCGAAATGTGTGGACTGGTGATGATGTTGGGGGTGATTTGTTTAGCGTTTCTTCAAAATGTCTCCAGGATAATACAAGGTCCTTACCAGAAGAAAAATAGATTACACTTTTTTGTCAGTGTTTTTATTTATCAATGTTTCAGGCCACTGCTGCATTAACATATACCACAAACAATAAAACTGGACTTATTTGTTCAAAAAGTATAACGTGTGAATAATCACTGTTTGGGGATTGGTGTTCTGCATGAGGGCCATTACCAGAGGGCATTGCATCATTTGTTTGCCGACACCTCCATGGCTCACATAGATACAATCTGTTAGATCCAACTGTTGTGAAGAGTTCCCCATGTCTCCCCCTCGTCGCGGTCAGATTTGAGATATCAGCACTGTATAATGTATGATATCAGCGTTCACACAGGCGTGGAATGGAATGGAATTCAGCAAGTGGTCAATGGTCACCCTGCCGCACCAGTAAGCATGTTTAAGGTTGTTTCCACTAGAGGTCGCCAGCCCACTGTACAGTTTATTCTTTAGCGCGGATGTTACTTCTTAAAGTGAAGTTGAACCGACGAAATTACCCAAATGTCATGTTATTTGAGAGCTTGAGCTTTGCGATTGTGAATCTCTTATAATAAATTGTTGAACTAATTGCCCCCGAGTTGTATGCTTTTGTCAAACTGCTATCACCGCTCAATTGGCACATTTCATTTAAATATTGGTGCTAATTTTACGCCGGCATTCACGGCAATCCTAATTATTCTCCAGCCAATGAGCGTTCTCCGGCAGGCGGATGAGGCTTGCAGAGGAAACCAGCCAATCCCTACGCAGTATCCAAAAACAACGGGTCAGGTCTTCGCCACTAATTGGCACACGCGACACGTCAATCACGTTCCACAACGTCACCCCATTGGCTCACCCCGCGTGTAAGGCCGGTCCTCACTTCCAAAATGTAGTCTTGAAATTCCAACGCTAAACATTTAGCCTCTTTTGCTAACCTTTAATAAAAACGAAAGTGGGGGGGGGAACAAACAGCTGAACCGAGCCCGAGTCACACACGTACTTCAACATTTATATATTTCCTAACGGGACTTTTAAACGCATCGATGTTGCGCCACCGTGCTCCGCGCTTCCGATACTGTAAACAGGACATGTCGAGGTAGCCGCCGCCACACGT
>OMLJ01104060.1:7040-17793 GCA_900302595.1 Gadiculus argenteus
AAGAATTGTAACAGCAAACTCAAATGAAGGATTTGAATTAATATCAATCATTACTTTGCTCTTTCCCTTGAGTCTTAAAACAATGGTGGTTAGGTTATTGGCTGTTCTGAGTGTGCAGTCAGCAGGAGTCTATCGCTTTCTCCTTTCCGCTTCAAGGGTTATGGTTGTGTTATGCAGCGGTTGGTCTGGCCGCGGTCTCTCTAAGGATGGCCGTGCCTTCCTGGCTTCAGGCTCTCTTCAGTGTCTTGGCTGCAGGTTTCTTCTCTCTTCCTCAGTTCCCTTTATGTGTCCCAGTGACACAAGTGGATGTGTGTGTGTGTGTGTGTGTGTGTGTGTGTGTGTGTGTGTGTGAACGCCAACCGAGCGATATGGGCTAAGAGACCATAAGGAATAAACAGTAGACTACTTCCCTAGAGTGTTATGCCTCAACCCCCAACCTGCTCATGAACTGAACTAAAAACAAGTAAATGTAGTTAATAACTAAATCATGATTATTTAAAAAAAGAACTAAATATTATCTATGTTAAATAGCTTACTATAATTTTACTATCAAATATTAGACATTGGTTAGTCTTCCTTTACTTCTCTGGTATTACCTCCCTCTCTTTTCCCTGGCTTGTCTAATGCAGTCTATGTGATGTGTACACTGATCTCTTGCAGTGGTGACCATATTACGTGCTCACTCCATAGACCTGACATGTTAGTGGGAGCATTGTTTCAAGATTCCATTGATTACCTTGGCACATTTGGGAATTGCCCCCAGCAACACGACTGACCTTTGAACCTAGAGTGAAATCTATGCAATGCCTTGGGCCCTTCAGATTAAGTGTTCCTTGGGCATTACAAAATGTGGGTTCAAGACGAAGGGCAATGTGAGATTTCTCTTTGGGGGGATCGGGGGGACACATACAGTATTATACACAGATATTTGTATTAGTAATAGATCTTACCTAATCCTGTATTTTTATATTTTAAGTAATTCTGTTACTTTTATGGACAGGACAGTGGAGAGGTTGAAAGAGGTTGGCGGGCCACCTAATTCATTATTATGTTTTGGATAATGTGCATTTGTATTGTGTATTTGCCCATTGTATATAGTCACGCCATAGTCACAGTGTGTTTCCTCAGATGGTAATGCCCTTGGGATCCTTTATTTAGCATTGCACCAAACCTATGCACTAAATAAAAGTACCAATTATTGCAAATAAATTGTTAAATACATGAAGCCCAATGTGCCTGTATGATTGCTATATTATTCAGTTGTATTGTTTTTGTTAATTTAATCACATTTTGAGTGCTTATAATTGAATATATGTTTGCCAAAAAAAACAACTAATGTTGTTAGTTCGTAAAATATAATTATTTCAGTGCAAGCCCCTAAAAGGTTATCAAATATTGATTGCCCATGGAAACTAAAATCACTTAAACGTTGTAAAAAGCAAAAAAAAGATTGTGAAGAACACAAAGAGGTGAGGTTGTTCTTTTCTTTGGTGCTGTAAATAAGGTAAATGAAAAGTGTTGCACAGCTCCTTTTATAAACCTCTTTAGCCTAATCCTAGTAAATCCAGGTTTACTATTGTGAATATTTACATATAGAATGAGTTGTGACTACTCCTGTTTATTCTCATTCCTAAAAGCTGAAAATAAATACATAGAAATGGGAATTGAAACCCTGTTTTGCAATTAGTTATTTAATTTTCAGATATAATGAGCCTCAGTAGTGATGCTGTGTCTGTGATTTCACACTGGCTGTGTCTCCAAAGGTCACATCCTTTTCTTACTCCTCTGTACGTCTTGCAAAAGACCTGGCGTATATTTTCAGACCTCTCTCTCCCTCACTCTTCTCTTCCTCTATTTAGTTTTCACATTAAGAGGAACATAATGTGGTCTGTGTACCTTTTCATTCTGCCAGAATGTCTAGAATATGTCCAAAGTAAGTGGTTTTATTTGCATCCAGAGTAGAGTATCAAACCCTACAGTGTGGTTTTGTAATGCAACAGTAAAGAAGATATATAGGCTGGTGGATATTCCTTCCTAACAGCGTTTACACTTTGCCTCCTTTATAAGCCATTAGATAAACTATAAAATAAGATATATTCTAAAGAGAAAACATATGGAAAACCGGTATGGCCTCACAGGTCCAAAAGCATTCTCATGGTTTGTGAAAATCTGCATTTCCAAGTATTTGAACTTCGCCAGTTAGGCTATTAAACAGACCTCTCCATAGACATTGGTTTTAATGAGACCCAGTAAAATTGATTTCATATATCTATCATAGTTCTATTGGGCAAAACAGGAAAATGGAAATGTTCAGGGTCTCCAATGTCCCAAAATACATTGCATTTAAGTTTGTGCATAGAACCTCCACCTAAAACACCCCTTGTGTATCAGATCATCCTTACAAACAAAACCGCTCTCATTCCAAGCCATAGATTGGAATGAGAGCTGTTTTGTTTATACGTATAATCTGTTAATAACTATCTGGCTTAAAGGTGCTGTAGGAACAATTTGAGATATGTAGAGGGAGAGAGAGTGGAAGAGATCCAGATTTGAATAGGCAACCCAAAAAAAAACATCTCTCCTCTCTGCTCCCTTCCTTTCTACATTTCGCATTCTCATTTCTCATTCTCTATCTACTACTACTCTACTACTGTACTAATCTACTTTAATTTACATTATAACAGTCTGTGCATGAATCTGATTGACAGGCAAGATGGATTCCCCAAACCAATCAGCAAAGAGATGCCCCTTATTCACAAATGATTTGTTACAAGCGGGCTAAAACCTAAATAGGCTCTAACAGAACCAGGCACAGTCAATTGTAAACACATATTCTCACAGAACATTTCACTCAATGTAAGCTGACAGTTTACTCTGGGATTTCTAATAAATGACACTTAAATAAAAGCTCATAAATCATACCTATAGACCCTTTAATTCTCAATATAATGTACCGTTGACAAATAAGTAAAAGGGCTGTTAAAGGGTATCTGAGGAACGCATGCCAGGTATGCTCTATTAAGTGCTAACGCCACACATTTTTAGCGCATCAGCGGTGGAGGGACGAGGGGCTGTTGAGGATTCCTCCAGGGCCTGTTTGGGCCACTTGATACCACAGGTTATTAAGTATCACGGTAGCATCATGCTTAGCTCAGCACCTGGGAAAACATCTGCTGCTAAACCAAGCTAAAAAACAAACCATCAAATTCCAACAGACAGTAATTGTCGTTTATTATAATAACAATAAGTCATGCAATAATAGTAATTTGGTTATAGGACTGACAAAGACATGCCTTTATTTAGTTTTTATTATGTTGTTGAACACACATATACAGTATCAGTATTCATTGAAATGTTGGTGTCTGCTCTTAAGAACTCAATCAAATATTGCCCTGAATGGAAGACAGTAACACTGCAAAAACAAAAAAACGGACAATTACAGATTAAATGATGTAGGTCTAATCATGGTGTAGTTCACAAAAAACAACTTAAATTCCAACTTGGTACGCATTTTCTGAGTTCAATTTGCATCTGATTCTTGCCGAAATGACTCAACCCTTTTGAATGTAATTTCAATTGGGATTTCATTAGGGATCCTGAATGAATTGGTGCGTGCCCAAGCGATTACTAGAAATCAATTAAAACAGTTCAAGGACTCGACGAAAACGCTATTGTTTGAAAACAGCACTTGATGACAAGCAGAGGAGTACAAATACCAATTACAGGGCTCAATGATTTGTGACAGACTTTAACAAGATCTAGGACAGAAAGGGCAAATTCAGCACTGGTCTTCATGCCTGTCAGATGCCAAGGTAGATCCGCTTTCCGAACGCATCATTAAACGTCCCTTACGTAAACGTTAACTCCCAATGAAATCAATACAAACTTTCAAAAAGGGGAATTGTGTGTGAAACTAAATATAACTTAATCCATGAGAGGCTTTAGAGGATGTTTAATCTGTGAACCAAAAAATAATTAATTAATTGCATTGCACTTAGACAAAGAAAATAACCACAAACATTTGCAGGTAAATTAAATAACGGTACTGTAATTCATCATCATTTTCCGAGATAAGTCGATGAGCCGTCCCTTTAGATGGCACAGATAATTGTTTAATGGTAATGAAGGCGCGCTAGCCTTGTGCGAATAACACCACGAGTTGTGATTGATTACCAGTGAAAGGCTGGTCAATTCACTTGTCCCTGGCTGCTGACTCAGCACCATAAACACTGTCAGGCCAACCCTTAATGTGCAGTCTCTTAGCCCTGCAGCACACAAGCTACGGGGGGCTACCAGTGGAACTGTTTCTCCAATTGCAGAGGACAAAGCTTTTTTCTATTTATTTTTAGTCAGTAAATAAAGTCGACAACAAAGGTTTGGAAAGGACACGCGCAATTTACTCCCTCAATTGGCTAGGCTTTCACTGCTTCCATTTTTCTCATAAAGATAATAGTTTGTTTATTGCTGTTAAGCTGAAGGGTGGATTTTATGTCAGTTGGCATTTAAAAGGGTTAAGGTTCAGGTTCTATATATATTCTTAACCAAAGAAGCAAAACAAGTTATTTATTGAACTTAAACATTGAACTTCAGCTCCAGCGTCTTTCACTCCAACATCAACCACACCGAACCCTGTGAGTTAATAGTATGGAACCTATGAATATCCCTGCCTCAAAGCAACGGCAGAGAAACTCAAGCAAAGACATGGAAATAGCATTCTGGTTTGTACCCGTGTAGAAGCAAAAGTCAGAAAACTTTTGCGTATGCGTGTGTGTGTTTGTGTGTGTGTGTGAGGAAAAAAATGAGGTGGAAAACAGCAGGGAGTGTATTTAGAACAGGCAGCATGGGGCCCCAGTGGATGCTGGGGGAAGACCAGTCGATAATAGCTGACCTGGTACTGTGGTGGTCCAACACCAACAGGGCTGTTTGCTCTGTGAAGTTCACACAGCCATATGTGGCACACAAAGGAAACTGAGCTTTGAAATTATGAACTAACAGACTAGCTTGGAACACAATGCTGCCACGCAACAACAGCACACCCCCACCAAACAAACACTGGGGAAATTTTGCAATGTTTTCTCTTCAATGTTTTCTCCCTCTTTGTGGCCACTGCCATGACCTATTTTTTGGTCTGAGAGTTATGGATTCGTATTTTAGGTTTTATTTCTTGTTTCATGTGAGTATCTCAAGCAGGGCTTCCGCTATAAGAGTGGCAGGGAGAACAGTGGAGGACTGGTCTGTCATCCAGTATATATCCAGTAGCACAACACATCTAACAAACCAAAGAAAACCCCACACACTGTAGGCATAGTCAAAATATATTGAGCTACAAAAAAGCATTGTCGCCACTGCTATCTAGAGCCATCATTTGTCGTCCGTTAAGAATGCCATCGTAACGGCTCCTTCTACACCATCTCAACCGCTTCAAATAGAATTACCTTTTAATGGTAGGAGTATCAGAGCGTGAGCATTTGTTGGGTGAAAACATCACCGTGCTGGACTGGGGTTGTTTTAAACATAAGAGCAGCAGCAGCCATCGAGTGCTAGTCATTGCTAACCTAATCGCCAGTGGCCATATAACCTTAATGTGTGCTGATAGAGTAAAGTAGAGGTCAGTGACACAGCAATTTATTGCTGGAGCACATTTCATCATCGCGGGGTTGCTGCGAGGGAGGAAGTTCAACGTGAACTGTCTCATACGCCATCCAGTACATTGTTAATATCCTCCTTTTGGCTTAAACACACACATGCACGCACACACTCATAAGTTATAACCAGTCTGTATGTGTTCAGCTCCAAGCCTCCTCTGTAATATCCAGGAGCTATAGCCTCGGGAGATGTGTGTGTGTAACCCCTGACCCTATTCTTGACCTTTGACCTTTATAGCACACTGGATGAAGCAATACGATGTCAATGCCCTGTGCTTTGCATTGGAAATTAGTTTAGAGCTGTGGTAACCAAACCCAAACTTTGGTGTATAGATCTCCACATAAATCGTTTTGACCGAATCAACATCTGCCCGTTACGTATAAATGTTGTTCAACTGCATTAAGTTCGCTTGTGGCTGGTAATCATTAGGGAAGTAAATTTGTATAGACAGAACTTCTGAGTCCTTTTAAAAAACGAAATGGTTTGCTAAAATAGCTAATCAAATATCTATAGCCAGGGGTCATGTCCCGACCTCAAGGATACCATAATCATTTTCTATTTATAAGCCGTTTTCACAAATGTCCTCCACATTTTTGCCGCATTTGTATATCAGGAGATTCGACCCTGAGGGTGATTCACACGACAAGAAAGGCGTCACGAACGACACACATACGGCCCATCAGGAGAATAGCAGGAGAATATCAGGAATTACACGTGTGTTTGAAAGTAGCGAGTGTGTGAGCATTTGATTACATTATAAGATTAGTCAATTTATGGGTTACAGGATTAATCGCACCAAAGCCCCAGTGATAACCCACTCATCCACCTGCTGGTTTATGATGACAGTAGAATACATTGATTTGTATAAAATATGTTGCGAAATATCCAGGATAACAATAGATAGCAATTCAATTCATTATTTTTTTTGCATCATTTAATCTTAGACCCTTAGTGAAACTATAGGCTGTTTGTACTTCATATATGTACATTTATCAAAATATATTGTGAGGACTAGGCTTGGCGGAAGCTTCTGATGGTAGATGGAAGATGGATGGCCTGGTTGATGGAATACCCCTCTGGTCTGCTGGGGGGGGGGGGGGGTGGAATGGGCCCCATTTTCCTCTGGTGGCCCATTCCATAAAAAATAAAGAACGGGTGAAATAAACTAAGTGTAACAACAGCTAAGGCAGCAACCTAGTGAAATAAAGCACAGGCTTGTGTGGGAGAGGGAGAGAAGGAGAAGGGGGGTGTGATGGCAGAGATTGCTGATTGTACATTGGCTACCTGACGTGAGAGTTTTCTATTTTTTATTTTTTTACCAGAAGAATACGTCATTGAGATTAAACATCTCTTCAAGTGATAGGCAGCAGTAGCCTACAGTCACACATATCCTACACACAAAACATTAGAAAAATTAAACAACCGAAACGGTCATCAGGGGGTTATCAATATCGCAAGAGATTTTGGGATGCTCAAGGAAGAGAGTAATATTAGATGACATATTATAGCACCAGGTGTGAGTGTGATTAGCCGTTATAAGCCGTTTTCAAAATCTGCTATAGATGAGGAACGTTTGCTTCGGTCCACTAGGTAGGCTGGTAGACTGATCTATCCAGCGTACATCTAGGTGCGATGTCAGAAGAGGCAGACTTTCAAAATGGCTTGTGTGATAGAAAAATCTGTATAAGGGTGCCTTTTGTGAACTTAGAATTTGTTCACAACTACATTTCAAGGAGTTTTCTTCCGATTCAGCTACGAATGTTGAATTCTATGTTAAATGTATGGGAACTTAGGTTTCCTATCTTCTCTGTATCCGTGTTTACATAATGCCTGTGTCCGTGGGACACAGGGGAGGGGGTTATGACGCCTGTGTCCTGACCTCCTGTGGAGAATGGGAGATCCTGTAGGGGACAGGGGTTCAATGAACCATCTTTATGACATCTTCAAACAAACAGATTGCCATCTGTACAGAGAGGGGGGAGACATTTGGCCTCCGAGTCAGAGAGTATAAGAATCATTTAGTTTATCAGAACGTTGTCTTTTGTCTGAGGAGCCTCCTTGGTGACACAGGCTGGAGACCGGGAGTCAGGGTAACGTATGTAGGCCTGGTGATTGTTTCATGTCTATTGTTATGTTATGTTATGTTATGTTTCCATGTTGTGCTGTATAATCGTCTTGTATGTCACTGTAACATCATTATCCAAATACAACCATGATTGACTACAAGTATTGTGTGCTTTTTGCATTTAAAAATCTCATCTGGTTTAGGTAGCATATTCTTATATTCATATTCATATTCATAAGTGTCTTTTGCCACGACAATTGTAACTGCTAATCACACTCACACCTGGTGGTATAATATGTCACCTTTAAGTTTGAGTGTAAAGACATTTCAGGAGGCTCAAGGAGGAGAGTAATATTACATTTTAGCAACAAAGTGTAGTCTTGTGGTGGACTCTAGTGACATAATTCACTGTGTTATTTACATGTTTTCGTTCTGTGTTATAGGGACGCTGTCTCTTTAAGATTGTGCGACTTGTTCGTTGATTTGCCGGTCGGCGCAATGTTTTAAAGTTTTTTATATGATAAAATAAACAACCTGCCATTGCGTTGTGGACGTGAGAAATTGTCTCTTCCCCTCTTTTATCGCAATTTCTACAGTATAGCCAGAACGTGTTACTTCGGAGAGTATCGATGGCGGACCTGTTAAAAAAGTCGGAAGGGGGGAGGGGGGAAATCAATGTGAGTAATATTTACAAATAAATAAAGTTTTGCAAAAAATGTAGTCTATAGACCCTTTCGAATGCAACGTGACAGAAATATGCGTGCAAAGTTTGGGGTCAGAAAACACATACTCTCGTAGCCTACCATATGACTTGTGTTTTTAGTGGTCACATAATTTCAGGTAAATTGTCATTCATCAGCCCTTTGTTAGATTACGCTGAAGGGTCTGGTTTTCACAGAGAATTGTGTCAATGCACATGTACGCGCATTGTAGCCTACATATGTATGTACATATGAAACCTATGCTTAAGTTATTCTGTGGTCAACTTGCTTGCTTACTTGTTGACGGAATATGCACTTTCGTTGTCGGTGGAGGACCGTGAACATACATGCTCTTCTTTACCTGCTGTGACATTTTCGGACCCCAATCGCCGCGTGCATTCTCGCTAGGCTTGGAATGTTTGCATACAATGAAGGGGTCTATACATAATGTCTCAGCTGGGAGAGGGTGTCGACGGACGGCCTGCGGTATGTGTGTGTGTGCATGTGCGTGTGCGTGTGCGTGTGTGTGAGCTGCAGGCTGCTTGGCACATGTGCACTTGCCCAAGTGTGGAGGAGTAACTTGTTTGACAGGCCTACTATTATACAGTAGTCAGATTGTGTTGGCTACCTCTGGCTGCACAGTGTCGTAATGTAGCTCAGGAGAATTGGTGGCGCAGTAGCAGGCATACTTTTGATTCATTTTTCATTCAACTTTATTTTTAGCCCCATGTTTTGAGGTTGATGTTTCACAATAATACAACAACAGTAATAGCGGTGCAAAAAAGTGTTAATGAAATTAAATAGTGTTAAGGACTTCCCTATTAAGAATTGTTGTTGACACCTGTAACAATGTACACTGACTGGAAACCAATACATTCCTTTGTAAATGCAGTCTGTATGAAAAGGAAAACCTTCACAGGGTATCTGAAGGGTTAACATGTATTTTTATATTGCCGGGGAAAATATTCCTTGCTCATTAAAGGTAATGGTTTGTTTTTGTGGGTCTTCAGTGTAGGTGCTGCTCAACAATTGTATTTCTTTTTTTAATAAATCTACAATTTACTTCTCACATCCATTATAAGGATCCAAGTTCTTTTTTTTAATCTCTGAGTTTTCCGTACATCTCGTAAGTGCTGTGATTTGAACTTCTCTCTGCTGCTGATTAAGATAACCAAATGTGTAATGTTGGAGCAAAGCAAGGCTGGCACCGGCTCTTGTTAACATCAAAGGAACGCTTCAAATCAAATGACCAGCAGCACAGTGGAACACAGGGAAAACATCTGTCGGTTGTCATGTCTTTTAAACCATACATTCAGTAATACAGTTGGTGCCGATTTGTGGTTAACTTTAAAGGCAAATTGTGTTTTGATGCAGCATTTGCAGGTTTTGCTTAAAGCTGCGGTAGGTGATTTATTTTAGTCCTAATTGTTTTAATTATCTTTAGGTCCTGACAGCAATAAAAAATAAATCTAGTATCTGTCACAGGCCCGTCCATTTATTTAATTTGGCCAGAATTAAGTGATTGGTTTGCTTGTCTGTCTATCTGTCTACCTGCCTACCTGTTTACCTGCGGGCACTCTGTCCTGGCAGACTTTTGCTAAAGCTATGACATAGGGTGCGTTTACATGGACCGTTTATACCCCTTTTCATTCGGAATGAACGTTCATTCCGATTAAAAGCTATCATGTAAACACCTGAAAAAACTTCATTCCGTATGAAAATGATCATTCCGAATTAAAATCCAATCCGATGTAAGTGGTCGGTTTATTCCACTTTTCATTCGGAATGAAACTATTTTCCATCCATGTAAACCCTTTTGAGGAATGAATTCCCCCCGGTCTTTCTGCGCATGCTCGCTCCCTTTTCGGCGCTTGCGCAATGCGCATACATTAATACATTAAAACCCGCAATGAGAGCTGTGGACCGGCTCCCGGTCCTCCCGGTACCGGAGAACCCGTGCCCGGAGGATGGTGGTCTGTCCCCGGGGACCGATGTCACCAAGTTTGGCGATCCTGGGTCAATGCGTTCCCCAAAAACGCTATTGTGTGTGAGAAAGAAAAAACCGTCCGCTCGATATATATATCCACCCGGTCGCTCCGCAGCGCACCGGGAGCGCGTGCGTCTCGTGCCGGGGGCTGGTGGTGCACCGTCTCGGTATGGCAAAGGCACCGAGCGAGCCCCCACCCCACCTCCCCGGGCCTGGACGCACGCAGACCGGTCCAGACCTCTCGTCTCTCCCCGACCCGCAGTACCGTGTGTCGATCGCCGACCGCCAAACACCCAGACACCCACCCCGGGCGTCCTCTCCCCGGGACACAGCACCCTGAACCCGGCCTGAAAC
>OMLJ01104143.1:4463-15196 GCA_900302595.1 Gadiculus argenteus
ATATAATATTTAAATATGAATAATAAAAAATTAAATCGTATTTTCTGTCCCACAGTCTGGACGCTAGTCTCGTCACTCGCTCCAGCGACACGGCCAGAGGGAGGTCCGAGGCTCACCTGCACTTGTGGCACTGGTACACGTTCTCCCCGCAGTTTCCACACACGCCCGGGTTGGCCGGCACCGAGGCGCTGCAGCGGGGACACTGCAGCGTCTCCGTGGACGCCTGGTAGTTCTCGTAGAAGTCGGAGAACTCAATCATCAGGTTGGACGCCACGATGGGCAGCGGCAGGTCGATCTTCACCTCCGTCTGGCCCGGGGTCAGCTGCACCTTCTTGGCCTTGTGCCAGCGGGCCGGCCTGGAGAGAGGGAGAGGGCGTGTTACATACTTTGGACTTTCAAAAGGAGGACTTTAACTCTTTGAGTGCCAAAAACGAATTTTTCCGTTTTTTTATTTTTTTATTATGAAAATAGACACTAACACACCTTGTGTGCGAATTTGGGAACTCTATGATGAACAGAACTGAAATAGATGACGATCGAAGTGTCAGAAGAGCAACAGGCTCAAACAGTGCACACTTCATAAAAGATGCTATATCTCAATTTCTCAAAAAAAAAACAAGGATTTTGATGAAAACCAGCCACTGTTTAGCTTGGCATTTCATAGGAACGGAGGCACATAGAAATAAACGGTTTGTACCCACTGAGAGCTTAAAGCTTCACCTTTCAAACGAGCCATAGTATCTGCCCATAGCTATAATATAGAATACACTGTGGCTCTACAAAAATCGTCAACAATGGTCTAGATTGCTGGCACTCAAAGAGTTAATCTCTTCAGTGCACTCTGCTCAAAGCAAGGGCGGGTTAGTGCTGTGAATACTGATTTTAAGTTAATGGGAAAAACATTATTTTAAGGAGAGCATGAATAAAAAATTCAATTCAAAAGTTTAACGTATTTGTATATTCCTGGAAAATGACTGCGTAGCTTCAATCAAACAAGATACCTAATTTTAGACAGAGGTACAGAGAGGGAGCGAATAGCCACAAGCGACTCACTTGTTCTTGAGCTCCACGATGGCCTGCACGGTCCTGTTGTTGTAGTAGAGGTTGATGGTGCGGACCATCTTGGTGCGCTTCAGGTCTCCTATCTTTACCGTCACCTTGCTGATGGTGTGGCTGCCAATCAACTTCACCACCTGCTGGGTGGTGGTGTAGCGTGTGTCCACTTTGATGGAGGACAGCTTGATGTTCTGTGGACAAACCAAAAGAGGATTAGAATGACAACCCAGTACAAGCTGACACTATGTGCAGGGTTCACAATGGACAAAACAAATATGTTTAGGTGCGTATGACTCATATTTTATGTCAACAGGAGACTGGCAGAGAGGGGGACGCCTGGCTTTAGGTGGGTCTAACAGGGCGATAGTTTATGTCAGAAGGAGACTGACAGATGGGTCTCCTGGGTTTAGGTGGGTCTCACAGATAGTTTATGTCAGAAGGAGACTCACAGAGAGGGGGACTTCTGGGTTGTTGCAGACCAGGCAGGGGTCACTCTCCAGGAAGAACCCATCAAACTCCACCAAGCCAGACAGAGTGCTGGAAAAGAAGGACATTGGTGATTTATTTGATGGTCTTCCGGGGGTCAAAGTGTGAGCAGAAGACTGGGTCATTCTAGTCATTCTGGTTAATAGAAGGCGGTGGAAGGGTGAATGCTCACTTGTAGATGTTGGAGTTGGGGTGGTTGGTCAGTATGTGGTTCTGTGTCCTCAGGATCTCCACAGCTTTCTGGGAATACTCCTTAAGCTGGAGGGACGGAAAGACAATTTATAGAAAATGCAAACAGGATAATTATTGTACTGGTTGCAATTTCGCTTACTATCCACAAAATACTTTTACTTTTGTATACTATATTTTGTATTGTTACATTAACCGATGCATTGTGACAATTCTCTGGCGTTACTGATGGGTAAACTAAAAACAGTTATGAATAAAAGCAAACTGTCCAACAGACCTTCTTCTCGGTCTGAGGGGTCTTGAGGGAGAAGTATCCCAGCAGGTCCACGAACTGTGCGGCCTTGCGGCCGTAGGCGGGGAGTTCTGGCCAGATGGCCCAGGTCAGCTCCAGCAGCAGCTCCTGCTGAGACTTACTGGAGTTCCTGTCCAGAGACCACAGGGATTGTCAGGAAAGTACCAGTTATGTCTATACGTGTGTAAGAGTGTGTGGGTGAGTCTATAACGTGTTCTTCATGGTAGATGTGTAGGGTGTGTAACAGTACATGTAGATGTGTGTATAACAGTACCTGTAGATGTGTGTATAACAGTACATGTAGATGTGTGTATAAGAGTACCTGTACATGTGTGTATAACAGTACCTGTAGATGTGTGTATAACAGTACCTGTAGATGTGCAGGGCCAGACAGTGGGCTTGCCAGCGCACAGCCGAGGAGTTGGACTCCAGCAGGAAGCAGCGTAGGAACTGGATCAGGGTCTCCTTGTCGGCGAACTTGTTGAGCTGGCTGACCAGAGCCATGCACAGCTGGTCCTCCTGGCTGCCCACACCTTCACCTGCAGACAGACCCCCACAGACACCATTCATTTAGACTGAGGACATGGACACATTTGTTTTCTCAACGCTTCAAGATTGTTCATATTAAAATGAGTGGATCACAGAGAGTGGAGGGCTGTTTTAGAAATAACCAATTAGTTTTTCGGTTTAATTTGACCATTTCATTCAAATATTTAAATAAAGTCATTATGGAGTAGTCAAGAGTTCTAGGAAGTCCAGGGAATCCAGCCGGGAGCCGAACACCCAAGTAGGCAACAACGCCATCCGGCCAATAAGGAGGCGGGCTCTGTTCCTCACCGTCCTTGTCCTTCTCCTTGTCCTCCTTCTTGCTCTTCTTGCTGGAGGACTTGGCCTGGGAGGGCTGGGAGCCTCCCGGTGGCCCACCGCCTCCTCCCGATCCTCCACCTCCCCCCCCTGAGGAGGAGGATGAGGAGGAGGAGGAGGTGGCGAGCACCTTGCTGCCGCACAGCGCGCAGGAGAGCAGCTGCAGAAGCACCGGAGACACGCCCTCGTCCACTAGGAAGCTGACTTGCAGCAGGAAGTACAGCACGGCTGGACAGGAAGAGGAGGCGTTAAAAGCGCAGAGGGGTGAAAATGGCAGCCGGTAGATTATATAGATAGGTTCCGACTCTTGACTGGGTTTCCTTCAACACAAAAAGGCTAACTAAATGGTTCGCTTACAGTCATCCTTCATGCAGAACTTCTGCCAGTTGATGGTCCTTTGAGTGGCGATCTCGGCACAGGCCTTGAGGTGCTCCATCTACAGAGAACACGGAAAGACGACCAGGCTGAACAATCACACACGAAATGGAACACACGTCATACCCAAAATGTGTTTTCCCAATTAAAATCTCCCCATAGAGTTGAATAACCCTAACCCTGTCCACATAACATAGCTAAACTCTCTAGCCTAGTCAAGTTAACACACAGACAAGACAGACAGATGTCAGAGAGGGACAAAGAGAGGGAGACAGAAAAAAGAATGAGCTAGACAGAGAGACCGACGAGACCGGAATAGAGCTGGACCTCAGGAGAACCGGTACACACTCACCAGGCTGATGAGCGTGTCGTACTGCAGAGCGGAGCCCGAGGTGGCCGTGAGCACGCCGGCCCGCAGGTAGATGCCCTGCTCCTCCAGGAGCTTCTTGATTGCGCGCACGTGGGAGTCCAGCGTGTGCAGGTCCCGCAGCTGCCGGTACTTCTCCTTGGAGCCGCAGATGAAGAGCAGCAGCTTGCGCACCTGCCTCCGCACAAAGGGGGTCTGCTGGATCATCAGGTACTGGAGGGAGGAGAGGAAAGGAGCAGGTCAATGGGTTGATTCTTTAAGAATGAACAGCATCAAGTAATCAAGTAATTTACAACTGATGATCAGTGACTGATTTGTGCTACCATCATAAGACTTTCCTAGCATGTGCCTAGGAGAAGCTCAATCGTAGATTGCACATTGGTCTGGGGAGGCTTCTGTCATTTTCCTCGGCACAAGAGGCGTGACCAACGGGCCTAGTTCAACTGACTCTGTATGCAATAGGCTGCTTGCAGTCGCTTCCCAGTCGTCATGTGCTAAACCAGCCAATAGCGTGCCAGGGGGAGAAGCCAGCTTGGTGATTTGCTCCCGCAAAAACGTATTGGAAGCAGAAATACATTTATTGCTCTTCTCCTGACGCTCCTGCAGGCCGAATTTGGCACAACATCTTCCCATTCTGGACCAATGCACTGCTAACTGTGCCTGAAATGGACGTTTCTTCACATGTGCTTGAATACGTTGAATAGGTTAAAGTCTGGCAGACCAAAGCGTCTACCTCAGACAGGAAGTAGAACCAGGAGTGGTCGAAGACTGGGGCCGGGATGCGGGGGTTGGTGTCTGCAATCTTCTTGATCTGGTAGGGTAGCCGGAGCACCATCTCCGTCAGGAGCTGAGAGTACGCCTCAAACACATCAGCAGCATGGCCCTGGGGAAGGAAACGCACACAGTTTATACTACAACAAACAACCCCATTGTAACTCTTGTGAAGCACCGATGCCGTCAAGTATCAAGGTTTGAGTTGAGTTGAGTTTTAAGGGTTAAGAGCAGGACCTTTTGCCAGCGGCCCTTTAGATTACAAAGTGTTTTGACATTCATAATAAAGGTATAATAGAGGTTAACAAGGGGAGAACAGGACAGAATAGCATTAATCAATTGAACTGGAATTCAATTAAATTAGATCAAATTTAAAAGATACAATTTTGTAAATATATCTAGCTTAATGTATTTGAAGATAGAGACGCTGCAGGTTCAACAACAACGTAACCTAATGTGACTACAGCAGCACAAGAGTGGAGTAGCTTTTGGAGGATCGTCCCAGGATGTCTACCTTGACGTATTGTCGCAGGAAGAAGGGGCTCATGTCAGGGGGCGAGGTGGCCGTGTGGGGTCTCAGGAGCTGGCTGGCGGCTACAGGCTCCTCCTCGCCCTGCTGGCTCTTCCAGAACTCCAGCAGGGACTTGAGCACGTGGAGGCAATAGTCGATGGAGCCCAGGCTGAGCAGGGCCGTGGCCGTGGCGTTGGAGATCAGAGACGACGACTGGGATAGGATGAGAACAGGGGTTGAGTTCTCTTCTTATAAACAAACTAAACCTCAATTGATGGTAACAACTGTTTACTTGGACATGCCTCACGGAATTGATTGTGTTGTATAAAACAGTGCTAGTATTTATTTAATATTCCACTTTAATCTGTTGTAATAGCCATGAAATCAGAATCTGTGACATCAAATACTCCTACTGCAGCAACCATTCAAGCCCATATTTACATCTTCTACTGGACTAACACAAGTACACATATGTTCCTCATACACTGTTGTCCACGTATAGACCCAGCATCTCAGACTCTTGCCCCCCGTATGAACTGAGGCAGGCTGTGGAGAGGTGCAGGACGACGGGTGGACTCACCTCGGAGGAGGACTTGGAGCCAGACTTGGTGCGGGACATGAACACACTGAGCAGCCTCATGATGACCAGGTGGACCTCGTTTATGGCGCTGCGCTCGTTCTTCTTGGACACGTCCTGGGGTCAGAGCAAAAACGTGGTTGAAACTCACTGCGTCTCAACAGAAGGGAGTGTGGGAGAAGTATTTCTGCTCAATCTAAAAGGTTTAACTGCTTTCTTCTTAGACGTCTTGTGTGTATTATATAGTTCTGTTAAAACTTATATTGTATTTTATTCTATTGCGTTTTATTTCTATTTCTATTTTAAGCACAGAAATATGTATGTCATAGTATGTCACACAAACATTTCACAGATGGAAATTAGCACTTGTATCTAACTCTGGCTTGTTTACAGCAAGTAACTTGTCTGTTGATTAATGAGCATTGTCCCTATCAAATAAATAAACAAACAAGCACATCCTGTACGAGTATGTGACAAATCTTGAATCTAATCTACATGGCCAAAGTAGAATACTTTGAACATTATTTTCTCTTCAGACAAAGAGCCAAGGTTTAAACATATAGTATGAAAGCAAAGCCTGGATCCCCCCGCCCCCCAACAACACCAACGGCCGCTGACCTTCTTGTGCATGCCGAGCTCGGCGATGAGCTGGGCCAGCAGGTCGTCCAGGGCGCCCTTGTCCTTGTCGTCCTCTCCGTCCAGGTCGGAGGTCAGCATGAGGATCACCTGCATGTAGGGAATGGCGCGCACGCCGCCCACGTTGTGCAGCTGGGGCAGATGCTGCAGCAGACGCTCCAGCAGCATCAGGCGGACCATGTGCAGCCTGCTGGGGGACAGAGCACGGGCGTTAAGCCACTTGAGCCCCATCTTCTATCAGCTGGGACTGGGCCTTTTAGTGGAGTTGCTCCCTTTTTCTTTAGGGTGCGTCAACAAACGTATTGACTTTATGTCATTTGACTTAATGTAGTCTATTTAAAAATAGAGGCTACATGAAACTGAGGCTTAAAAGTGAGTTTAGTTTACATTTAGCACACACTTGTATCCAAAATCATTTTACATCTTCGGCTGTGAAGAATCCTAACATACAATCAACACAATACAAAACAACTGGACAGAGTGGAAAAAAGCCACAGGCTACCGTTACATTTTTATAATTATTATTATCTTGGGGCATAATACATGGAATCCCAAAGTAAAGAAGCAGTAGTGGTTCTTCAGCATGCTATGGGGGTGACCCGTGGTTTGGGGAGCCATTCTTCAGCATGGTTTGTGGAGTCTGACCTGTTGCTGGTGGTGACGTCTCCCTCGTTCTCCACCTCCCCCTCGGAGCCGTCTCCCTCCTGCTGAGCGGCCGTGGTGCTGATGGCCCCCGTGCTGGAGCTCACGCTGCCGGGCCCCGCGGGGTGACCCTCCACGGTGGGGTCCCCGTACGCACTGCTGCGGCCTGACACTGGAGAACGCACACACAATTTGATTAAAGAAATATTTCTCTACTAGGTCGCTGAAACAAGGCAAAATTATTTGTTTCAGAAGCAATATAAACAAACATGATGAATCCCATTCAGGAATCATGTTAGTTTTCCCCCATTGTTATTTTAATAAAGCACATTGGGAGACGTTTCAGATCATAATGATAGGTGCCCATTAATGCCATCTTGCAACTGCATTTTCACGACTACAACACCTGCATTTCCCAAAAACACCTCAAACTGGTCAACTTCCATCCCGGCCTTCAAAGACACCATCTTACACCTTCTCACAGATTCCTGCAACTGCTTCCCCTCCATCTAACCTTCCTCTCAGCCTCCCGTCTAATCTGTACGCCCACACCCGCTGATATTGGCTCAGGCCTGTGATTTTCATGATATTGTAATCAATCCTTGTTATTAACCCTGTTTTTTTAAATGTTTTGTTTTCACAATTGTTATTTTACAAGTGTATTCTTGCTATACTGCCTTGTTTATGTAATCCTGTTCTTCGCTCTGATGTTGTATGTCTGAGTAGCTGTATGTTAACCCTGCAGGTCCCTGTTGCTGCCTTGTTGTATGACTGTACAGCTGTGTTTGTGTGCTGTTGCCTCGCTAACCTATCCTCTCTCACTGCCCCTTTCTCCTTCCCCCCAAGGAGCTTGTGCTTTTTGTCAGGCCATCACTGTGAAACTTGTTCTTAATCATCTGCCTGGTTAAATAAAGGGTTAGGCGCCCCAAGTGCCCTCCTATCCTTCTCCCTTGAGTTGAATTGTACTGGTACAACTTCATAAGCAGGGCCCTCACCACTGTGTTCTCCGGCTACGGAGTCGACGGCAGACCCTCCGCTCTCAGAGCCCACGCTGCCCCCGTGCTCAGCAGGGGAGGTCCGCAGCGTGGAGCCGTCCGTGGCGGCCGTGCTGCCCTCGTCGTCCGAGGCCGGGGCTGAAAGCATAGCATTGGCTGTAACGAGCAGGTTCACCCACTACCCTCCCCCACCCTGTTCCTGGGGTAGCCACCGGTGGGAATCCAACCCCTGACCCGTGGCACGTCAAGCACACGTCAAGCTCTGCCCGTTTTTGCTAGACAACCAGCTAGAGAGGACCATTATTATTGGTGTGGCTTACTTCATAGGATCAGAATTTTGGGCAGTACAATTATCGTAAGACCTCTGATTAAAGGTGAACCTATGGTGGTGGAGGGGGGGGGGTTCCTGGGTGGAGGCACCGATTCTCACCTGAGGCGGTGGTGTCCGACAGGGTGCCTGCATCCAGTGATGAGGAGCTGGGGGCCTGGCCGGAGAGACCCAGACTCTGGAGGCCAAGGGCACTGCTGCTGCTCCCTGGATACAGCACATGAGGCAGTTGGACCTCTGACTTCACATTGTTTACCCTTAGCTACAGACCCAACCGGTTTCTTATCAGATATGTACTTCATTCAACACCTTAATTAATGAGGTACCCATCTATTCATCCATCCAGCCATCAAAGAACACATTTTAAATCAAGAAAGAATAATAGAGAAAAAAGATTTACGTAATATTTTTTTTGCATTTAATGTAGCGTTAGTAGAGAAATTTGCATATAAGCATTTAACAGTTAATAATATGAATAATGGGGCTGTTTTACCATGCACACCTTGCTGGTCCTGCTGCAGGCTGAGGGCTATGGCCAGCTCCACCATGGTCTCGTCGTCAGCATCCGGGGGGATGTCCAGCATTGGGGGGAAGCCCTCGGCCCCGGCCAGCAGTGCCTCGAGGGGGGACGGATTGCCGTTGTTCACGTTCTCAGCCGTCTCCAGCACCATGGACTCAGACTGAAGGGGGGGTAGCAGAGATATAAGGGACGTCATGAAGGTTTCTCCCAATGCTTTCAAGAGGAACCTCGGGCTAACGGAGAGTGAATGCATTGTGATAAATATGCTTCATGTTATTTAATAATCAACGGCTCACTCAAGCGACTGTAGTTTTAGTTACTCTAGTGTGCTTATCTGTGAAACTTAAGACTGCAGTTCATTGGATCAAAACGCTTCCCTCTCCTGGCACTACAATGGTCTCCTCTCCTCGGGTTGAGGAGCTCTGATGTTTGGCTTAATAAAACTGTCTTCTGTGTCCTCACCACCATCTCGAAGTCTCCATGGTCCACCTCGTTCTGCTCCTGGCTCTCTCTCCTGCCCTCGCTGCCTCCAGTCAGAACCGAGGACTGGATCTTGTCATCGGGATCGTCGTCGTCATCGTAGTCTTTGTCCCCTAGAAAGAGCATAAGAGGCATTAGAGCGATGATGTGTCTACAACGACCACTGAAGAGACAACGTGGTGCTGTGGGCTGTACTTTATAAATGATGTTTATCCGTGTTGGTGATGAGACACCTACCCATGGGCGTGTTGGAGCGTGGAGGAGACGGGAGGGTCACGTGACGACGCTTGTTCCTCGGGCGCAGGACTCGAACCAGCGCCTGCTTGCACGCAAAGCTAACAGAGGTGTCCTGTAAACAATGAAGAACGGAAACAACATGGGTTAGTTAAAGCTACCAGAGGTGTCCCGCTAACATGAAGTATAGAAACACCATGGGTTAGTGAGATTAAGTAATCCAGGATTCCATAGCAAACTTTTAGGATTATTTTGTGTACATAAAACAAACCGTTATTGGTAAAGAACCAATTAGTGATTTGTAAAATGACGAATCTTGAGTTTCACCAGTTATAACAAGCTTGTTTATGACATCAGAAGACTACATACCGGACACAGCAACATCTGCATGTAGATCTTGGAGGCCACATTGATGTAGTCCAGTTCACATGTGCAATAGCCATGGATGATGTCCACCAAGGCATTCACTGTGGCTTCAATGTGAGTCAGGCCTAAAGCACCAATTGAAAGATGGGACAGAATGAATAACCATGAACTCAAATGTCCTCATGTCACAAGCGTTGTCACGGATAACAATGACAGGACATGGGAGGAGATTTACCGGGCAGGCAGGCGGGAGCCAGGAAGGCGTTCTTTGGTTTGAGTGCGTGGAGTTTCCAGAAGTTGTTCACCAGCTGCATGATGAAGTTATCACTCTCTCCATCCATCATCTTCTGTCCATCGTCTGCCATATCTAAAATCAGGACACACTCAAGTGTTTCAATGAGCCATTGGAAACTCAGAGGATTGTGTATAACTGGTCCATTTAAGAAGGTTCCTGCTAAAACAAAAAACTGGAAACATGCTATATTCAACTAACCATGTCTTTTTCTCCAAATGCACACTATTAAATCAAAGAAAGTACATTCAAGAGAAAACATATTACAACTCTGTTACAGCCAATAACAAACATGGTAATCCTTTTATAGGCCTTTAAAGCGACGGTTAACCCCCTGTTTCAGCTTGAATTCGAACAATATGAGACTTAAACTAATATTTTAGGAACAGTTACAAAATGGCATAGACTATGTTCAAGATTCTAGAAGACATACCAACACATTTGAACCATGACTCTGGGTTCACTGGCACTTTAAGATCCAACATGGTGGTGTGTGTGTTGTCCTCCTGCTTACCGGCCTCCTGCAGTGGTTTGGTCTCGGTGAAGTGGACCAGGTTGCTGGGTCTCATGATGGCTATGGAGCGGGCCGTGATCACCAACCTCTGGAACACATCCGGGTCCAGCTCCCTGCCCTCGCGGCTGCAGCCATTCAGACACTGCACAGCGTTGCCTAGCAATGACTGGTCCTGAGGAGAGAAAGCAGGAGGAGAGGCATGCGTTACCCAATGTCCGCAGTGTACACTTTGATAGAT
>OMLJ01104409.1:3253-13927 GCA_900302595.1 Gadiculus argenteus
TTAAATCACCATGACTTACCACATGGTTTTAAGAGATCTAAGGTTTTAAGAGGTCCTGTGAAACCAACAGTAATTTAAACGATAGTTACGTATGTAACTATGGTTCTATGAATTCCGGATGACCTCCAGAGGCGGTGCTTTAGCACTGGATGTTCCATCTCGCGCACACGCAGGTCGAGTAATTATACCAACAAAGTCACCTGTGACACCTGGGTGATCAGAGAATATCTATTTATTCAGGAAGTCACCCTAGGATCTGTTCCAACTGGATCTTCTCGCGGAATCTGAGAAGTCTGAGTGACAGAGAACTCTGGCGGTCATCCGGAATTCATAGAACCGTAGTTACATACATAACTATCGTTCTATTTCATTCCTACTGACCGGTGCTGTAGCGCTGGATGACTTATACCAAAAAGGTCACGAAGAGTGCTCACCAATCATGGGCTCAAAGCCGTCGACAAGACAGCCGTCGCCACCGGATGAGAATCAGCAACATTAACCCTGTAGGACCGCACAAATGTCCATGATGAGGACCATGTAGCCGGGGAGCAAATGTCCTGAAGTGGGACCCCCTTCAAGGCAGCCCATGATGTAGCCATACTCCTGGTGTAGTGGTACTTGACATCCAAGGGCAATATGCATTCAGGACCACATCCACATCCAGTGGGAGAGTCTCTGTTTCGACAGGGCAACCCCCCTCCTACAGCCCCCGTAACAGACAAAGAGGTTATCCGTCTTATGCAAGCTGGTTGTTGCTTCAACATATGCCCTTAGCGCCCGCACCGGGCACAGCGGGTCTGACACTCTCTCTGCACCCCCTTGAGAGCCTGGGGGATTGAAAGCAGCCAACTCGATTGATTGGTTTACATGATCGGGGACAATCGTTTGGGTAGGAAGGATGGATTCGGCCAGAGCACCACTCCTGACCCCTCTACGTGCCAGCGCAAACACACCTGACAAGGCATGGAGTTCACCGACTTCATGGACAGCCACGTCAGGTCTGCCTGACTGAGCAGCTCAAATGGGGGTAGACATAAGGACCTCAGGACTACCTGCAAGTCCCATGATGGTGCCCTCAGGGGTTGTGGTGGTTGAACCCTTTGGGCTCCCTTCAGGAACTGCCTGACTAGGTAGTGGGACCCTACTGTCTAGTTATCCACCCTTGCTCTCCTGTTGTCCAGCACAGACTGCAGAAAGTGTAGTATCACTATCACTGAGCAAGTCTCTGGGACTTCACCCTGTGCCACGCACCACTGTGAAAACAACTTCCACCTGTTTGCGTAGAGCAACCTAGTGATGGGTGCTTTTGAACTAAAAATGGCACGGACCACTGACTGGTCACAAGAGGTCAGCAGTTGGTCCTGGCTCTCAGAGGCCACACGCACAGCCGCAGGCACCCCGGATTCCTGTGCCATATGCATCCGCCTACCTGAGACAGAAGGTCCTGTCTCTCCGGGAGGCACCAAGGCTCTCCGTTGAGGAGTCTTAGTAAAGCTATGAATCATGGCCTTCCTGGCCAATGTGGAGCCACCAGAAGTAGGCTGTGGCCGCCACGCTGGACCCTGTCCAATGTTGCCAGTGAAAGGGGAATTGGAGGAAATGCATAAAGCAGGCTGTTTGGCCAAGCATGAGCCAGAGCTTCCTGTCCTAGGGGACTGATTCTCTCCCTGAAGGAGAACCAAAGGGTCAGTGGGTCGTCTCTTCGGAAGCAAAGAGATCCGCCACTTATATATGAAAATATGAAAATATGAAATATGCTGTCTTATGCACGCCTTTTTCGAGGCACGGTCTGCTCGTTTACACTGTCCGAGGAGGTAAATTGCCTGCTTAAGCTAGCACCCCAATTTACCCTCCCGGACACACACACAGAGGCTGTTTATTCTGTTCCGCGGTTCAAGGGGCGGGACTTGGTGTCGATGTAAATGCGGCGGTTCCAGGGGGGAGGGGGGATTTTGGGTAGAGGTGTTGCCGACGAACAGGGGATTTTACCCTCTCGGTTTTACACAGGCAACTTGAGATAAGACAGTGAAATTGCCGGGCGTGCCAAGTCGAGACGAACCGGCTTGGCAGTGTAAAAAGGCCTAATGAGGCAATTGAGGCACTTCTCTTTTTCTGGAGACAAACAATACTAAACTAAATAGTCTGACACAAACATCATAAGGTGAGTCCACCATGACAGTCCACCTGTCTGCAGCTCTTCATGTTTTACCTCCTGTTGGATTAGGGTTTCTGCTTGAAAAAACCTGAATATACAATATTTAAAACACTTGCGGTGTTTAGAATGGGTTGAAAGTCGTTATTTCACTTCTTAACATATTGCACATATTGGCTCTGTATTTAATTTCATAAAACAATTGTTTTCTAGGCATGGTCTTTGCTACTTCCTGGTCTGAGGAGGACTTCTCCTGTTCCATCTGTTTGAATGTGTTCAACAGCCCCATTTCCACACCATGTGGACACAACTTCTGCAAAACCTGTATTACAACCTTCTGGGATAACATGGTCCAGTTCAAATGTCCTGTTTGTAACGAGCTGTTCGACACAAGACCTGATTTACAGGTTCATTTCTTCATATCAGGGATAGTTGATCAGTTTAGAAGGTCGGCACCAGTCAAAGAGCAGCCTTGTGTTGAACCAGGAGAAGTTCCCTGTGACATCTGTACTGAGACCAAGCTGAAGGCCCTGAAGTCATGCCTAGTGTGTCTCACTTCCTACTGCCAAACCCACCTTGAGCGCCATCAGAAGGTCTCAGGCCTGAAGAGACATCGGCTGGTCGAGCCTATGAACCGTCTGGAGGACAGGGTGTGTAAGATACACAACCAACTTCTGGAGCTCTTCTGCCAGTAATGGATCACAAGTCCCATCCTGTTGTACCTCTAAAGAAGGAATATGAAGTGAAGGTGGCCCAGGTTGGAAAAATAGAGTCTGAAGTTCAGCAGATGATCCAGGAGAGACAACGAAAGATTCAGGACATCCAAGACACAGTGGACCGCAGCAAAGCAGAGGCATACAGAGAGCTAGCCAATGGTGTGCAGGTCCTAACTGCTCTAAAGCGCTTTGTTGAAAAGTTGCTGGATGTTCTCAACCAAACGGTTCAAGAGAAGCTGAAATCTACAGAGAAAGAAGCTGAAGGCCTCATCAAAAAGCTGGAGCAGGAAATAGAAGATCTGACCAATAGAAGATCAAAGGTGAATCAGCTCTCACACACTGAAGACCACCTCCACTTCCTCCAGACCTTCAGATCCCTGAAGAATCCTCCACCCACCAGGGACTGGACGACGGTGGATGTCTACCCTCCGTCATACATAGGGACCTTGAGGAGATCCATGGATCAGCTGGAGGAGACACTGAACATGGAGATGAAGAATCTGCCTGACCTGAAACCAGATGTAAAGCAGTGTCTGTTTAGTTTGATTCATCACAACAAACACTCACTTTTGAGATCGAAAGTCCAGCAACACAGGAGGGGACGTTCATTCAGATCCTACTGGGAATGAAGATGATGGTTAACATAATTTATACCATGGACTAAGTTAAAGGGTGTAGGTTAAAAAGTGTTATTACGTGCAAGATATCGAGTGCAAATATGGGTTTTTAGAATGCAAATATAGGGTGATATTACACAGGTCAACAACTGATTGCACAGCTGCGTCAGCGTGCGGTGAAACGACAGTTAAACGTGGCAGAATAAATGGTGGAAAACTCATTCTGCTGTATATTTTTACTCATCTTTGTATTTTGTCTCGTACTGTGGACTCGACAAAATACGTAAAACTCGTAAAAATATAGAGCCGTACTGAACGACTAACTGTGTAATAACCTATATATATACGAATTCCCTGATGGCAGTTGTAAATCACTGCGCTGTGTCAAACGCTAGTTGGTAACCATGGCAACGGAGACTAAGAACGTTATTTCACTGTATTTTTATTACAACGGCAAGACAAACAAAACATGAGTGATTTTATCATTTTTTTTTAACATATTTGGTGAATTTGATAACTTTGAAGTCCGCTTCGCGTCGGACGATTCACGCCTCCACGTCATCCAAATATTTCTGATAATGGACACCTCATCGGGCATTATCCCTTACTTATCACACGGCTCTTCTTAATGCTGTGGAACACTCACTTGTTCACTTGCATGGGACTTCCGGTAGTGAATTATTTTTCAATAATGATCGTTGAAAGTGTATTTATTTGCCTCTGAGTCACGTCTCTCAATCACTCCGCAAGTAGTCTGGTAACTTATCAACCCCAGCATATTCGGCTGCTATTACTATTTCAACACTACGAATGCTGGTAACAAATAAATTGTAAAAAGATACACTGTGTGAAGTTATTTTTTCGTTTTGGCAAGTCGCAGTAGAATGCTCCATTCATTTGAATGGGCCTTCCCAATGTTCAGCAGTCAATTATTTTTGCATAAGTGCTGAGGCAATAATTTTTTCGTAGCACTCCACAAGTAGTCTGGTAACTTATCAACCCCAGTGTATTCAGTTGCTAAGCGACGTCAATGTCTTTGGAAAATAAGCCCCTTCAGGGCAAGGCAAGACCTGTCTGGCCTTATTTTCCCGATAATCAGAAAGAGTTAGATAGAGTTCTATACATTATTCCTGAGAATGGAAACGGAAAGTGGAGCTGTTTGGTTGTCGTCTTTTCGCACGGTTCTCCGTCTCAACAAAAGTGCTCAGAGCGAAATGACGACAACCAAACGTAAACAGCCCCCCATTCCGTTTCTGGCCAACAACCAATGAGTCTTCCAACAGAAATCAATGGGTCAGAAACAGTGATGCCAGTAACGCGCTACTTAGTAACGCGTTACTGTAATCGGACTACTTTGTGTCAGTAACAAGTAACGCATTACTATTTCTAAACCAGTAATCCGATTACAGTTACTCATACTGTGCGTTACTATTTCTCCATTTTCCTGTCATTTTCCTCAGTACAAATATATATTTCTGCTTTCTTCTTGCTTCTCGTATCACATGTGCGGGTCACGCAGACGTGCAGGAACATTGAGTCTGTACGGTTGTCACAACTGTGGAACGTGATATTTGTCGCCATTTCGTCTGTTTTGTTTATTCTCAATTAAAGCCTAGTTTATACTTCTCCGACTCCGTCATTACACCCCTTGAGCCCTCATACTTCTGCGTCGGGATGTCGGAGACACAACGTAATTCACCGCCAGGGTTGCCAGATTGGGCCATATTTCACGCCCAATCTGGCAACCCTAGCTGAAGCATGCTGGGTTGCCAGATTGGGCGAGAAATATGGCCCAATCTGGCAACCCTAGCTGCATTCTAATATACAATTGTAGAAGATACTATGTTACAAAGGCTCTGTGTTCTGCAAACCAGTCGTTGTTTGCAGTCTGTGTCTGGCTGTGAGTACACTTCATTCTATGGTAGGCTGAATTGCAATCGCGTCAAGACAAATCGCTTGGCCAATACACATCGAAGATTAAAAGAAAATCATTTAAAAACGCTGAATGTAACAAATAAAGTAACTTGTAATCTAACTTAGTTACTTTTAAAATCATGTAATCAGTAATTTAACTAAATTAACTTTTTCAAGGAGTAATCAGTAATCAGTAACGGATTACTTTTTCAAGGTAACTGTGGCAACACTGGTCAGAAATCAAAGCAATCAAAATGCGATAAATGTGCAATAAAACACGACAGAAACTCTATTTCACTATGATACATGATCTGGAACATCAACAAACACTGCTAACCATTCGGTGAGTTACACATTTCTGAAAAAAACATTTAGGGTTGTTTTAAGGACAGGTTTGGTAATGCCCACAGTCATTCTGAAACAGGCAGGGGCGATTCTAAATGAGCCCAATACCAGAGACAGGACCAATAGTCAACCACTCTATTTCATCCTAGACAACCCAATGTTAAAAAATACCGGAATTGTCCTTTAATACTGTTAACCATCACAATTAACTGTACTTGTATAAAACTCAATAGGTATTATATTGTTATATTATGTATTGGATAGTTAGTGTAGTCGTAGTGCTAGCACCAGAGTGATCCACAGAGAGTGGATCCGAAAGATAGACTTCATCCACATAACACTGACTTGTGATTCTGTCGTTTAGCTTTCTGAAGCCTAGTTCCACTAAAACATGTTCTCTAACCGATGGAACCGTTTCAGGAAGAAATTATGGGAATTGTTGCGTGGTGGCACAGAAGCAGATTATTCTCATTAGATAATAATACAACAAACATCTGAAAACTCCTCATTAGTGTTTCTGTGTGTTCAGCAGCTAATCGTGTATTGTTCTCCATCAGATGCTTGTGAACTCACACTGGACCCAAACACAGCCGACAGACGACTCATTCTGTCTAAGGACAACAGAAAGGCGATGGGTTGGAGGGTTGGAAAGAAGCAGCCTAGACAGAAACACCCAGAGAGATTTAAAAGCTGGCCCCAGGTGTTGTGTAGAGAGGGTCTGACTGGCCGCTGTTACTGGGAGGTAGAGTGGGAAGGAGCTGTTTGGATAGGAGTGACATACAGAGGAATCACAAGGAAAGGAAGTCTTGACAGCATGCTTGGAGGGAACAACAAGTCCTGGATTCTTAATTGTCATGATGGTGGTTACTCTGCCATGTACAACAGTAATGGAACAGCCATACCTCTCTCCTCTGCTGGCTCTACCAGAGTAGGAGTGTATTTGGACCAGCCTGCTGGCACTGTCTTTCTACAGAGTGTCCCCAGATGTAGGAGGGTCCTCAGACAGACTGACACACCTCCACACCTTCCAGTCCACCTTCACCCAGGAGGACCTCCTCCCTGCTTTTGGGATCGCTATGTTCTCTACAGCTTTAAGTGACTCAGGCCATGTCCACATTAACCCGGGTAAATATAAAAACGCACATTCGCAAACAAAACAATCTCCGTCCACACTATCGTACGTCCACGTTCCACATTCCACACTGATATGATTTTGATAAACAGTGATTGTCATGTTTACGTGACTCCCGCCACGCCTCTCTTGTTTAGATTACAAGTGCGTGATCAGCTGATAGCGTTACTTACTACTGATCAGCTGGCTGTCGTCTCTGAAAGTCTCCAGCTACCCTGATCACACTACAACGCAAACCCAGAGTTTATTTGATCCACCTCAGCGTTTTTGAAAAGCATCGTTATCGGTGTCGGAATTCATTTTAATTTGGATGGAAGGGCTGAACGGATAAATATTTATACGTTTATAGATTTACCCGGGTTAATGTGGACAGGGCCTCAGTGTCTCTGTGTATAGTCTCTCGCTTTCTCTCTCCTCATCTCTCAAATGAATTAGGAATACACATACTGTGACGTCCCGAGGCCGTCACGGGTCTTGAGAGGCGTGGTGGTGGACGGCGTGTACCGCCGCCAGCCACCAGCCGGCGCCAATGTGCATTCCTTAAAGGGGAACAATCAAGGGAATGGAAGACACCTTGGGGGGGATGGGAAACAGGTGAGCCACCGGCATAAAAGGGGAGAGACTCCCCATGGCGGGGAGAACAGTGTGGGGAGAGGACGACGAGGCAGAAGGAGAGTTCGACACCGCCCCGGACCACGGATCGATCCTGCACCCGTTCCCCGACCCCAAGGCCAGCTGAGGCCCCTTGGGATGCTCGGCTCACGGAGACCGGAGATATCATTTTGACTTTGTTCTATCATTATGTGTTGAATAAAAGCCTGGTAAGGCATCTCGGTTCATGTGGGACACCGGGTCACCACATATGGTGGAGAATGCGGGCAGCCTAATCCCCTACTAAACCGAGCAGAGCCACCACACGCCATGCAGAACCCAGAAGGAACCACGGCCGCCGCCGCCGTCCAGCGGCAGATCCAGACCCAGAGGGACACGGCGGAAAGTCTTGCCCTACTCCGGGAAGCTGTAATCCGGCTGTCCCAACCAGCGGCGCAGGGCTCCCCGATATCCGCACCGACCAGCCGACTCACCAAGCTGGGGAAGGATGACGACGTGGAGGCCTACCTGGAGGTATTCGAGCAGACGGCCCAGCGAGAGAGATGGCCGTCGGACCAATGGGCCCACATCCTAGCCCCATTCCTGACCGGGCCAGCGCAGCAGGCGAGCCAGGACCCGACCCCGGAGCAGGCCAACCAGTACCCGGAGCTGAAACAGGCCTATTATGGCCACAACCTGGCGGCGAGGGCCCAGCGTTTCCACGAGTCGGACGCAGATCGCCCAGCAGGGAAGATTGGTCCGACGATGGCTCACCGCAGGGGAAGGTCCCAACCCACTCGATCGGGTACTAATAGACAATACGGTCCGCCAGCTACCCCTGGAAGCTCGAAAGGTCCTGGCCCACCACCACCCCGAGTCAGTGGATGACCTGATCAGACAATTGGAGAATTGGCAGGTAGCCCAGCGGCTGACCGCCATTCCAAGGCCTCCGGCCCAGACCGCCGAGAGACCACGAGGCCGAGGGGGACCCGTAACCCCACCACAGACCCCTACCCCACGGGCGATGGGGGTCACACCAGACAATCGGGAGGGGAGGACATGTTACGCCTGCGGGGCGCATCCGGACGGAACCTGGCGTGACGGTACGTGTACCCCCATACAGGGTTCCGGAAGCTCGACGTCAGGCCATCCGGGAGGAGGTCGGGCGCATGCTGCAGCTCCGGATCATCGAGGAGTCCCGCAGCGCTTGGTCCAGTCCGGTCGTCCTGGTCCCCAAACCAGACGGTACGTTCCGATTTTGCAATGACTTTAGGAGGCTGAACGAGGTGTCGGCATTCGACGCTTACCCCATGCCCCGGGTGGACGAATTGATTGAGCGGCTCGGACCCGCCCGATACCTGACGACCCTGGACCTGACCAAGGGGTACTGGCAGGTACCCCTGACCCGGGCTGCCAGGGAAAAGACGGCGTTCGCCACCCCGGAGGGTCTATATCAGTACACCGTGCTTCCCTTTGGGGTGCACGGGGCACCCACGACGTTCCAACGCATGATGGACCACATCCTGCGGCCCCATCGGGCCTACGCCGCTGCATATATTGATGACATTATAATCCACAGCCCCAGTTGGGACATTCACCTCCGGCAGCTGCAGGCGGTGACCCGGGGCTTCATCCAGGGGGGAAGGTGTGTGACGTCCCGAGGCCGCCACGGGCCTTGAGAGGCGTGGTGGTGGACGGCGCGTACCGCCGCCAGCCACAGACGGCGGTACGCCTGAAAATACTTAACGTATTTTCAGACGTTAAGTTTCATACTAAAAGGCTTTGATATACGTTTTTATTTTGACAAGCCTAACATGGAACCTGATTTAAAGCTAATTTCATGTGATATTCATAATGTGAGCGGTCTTGGAAAAGCTATTGATCATGTTGTGATGACTTTAAACAGAGTATTGATTCCTTGTGGTCTATTGGGAACAACACAGCAGCAGAACATGATCAGTTATCAAATATATGTGCACAGCGTATTCACGTAAGGGACTGTTCTTTTATTGTCTCAGTGTTTATTGTGTTCATGTAAGGGACTGATCTTCTATTGTTTGAGTGCTTGTGTTTATTGTGTTCATGTAAGGGACTCTTTTTCTGTGGTCCTGGGGCCTCATGTACGAAACTTGCTTACACACAAAAAAGTTGCGTAAGTACTTTTTCACGCAAACGACCGGATGTACGAAAACTGACTTTGCGTGGAAAAGTGTGTATCTCCACGCAAACTTCAGAGCTTGCTTACAGACTTTTTGGTCATTTTGTCACTCATCACGAGTCATGAACTAATATTACAATATGAGTCATGAACTAATATTACAATATGAGTCATGAACTAATATTACAATATGAGTCATGAACTAATATTACAATATGAGGCTGAAAGTGGATTTGAACGTTGCGATGCGTGATTTTTAATGCACTTCAATCACGCGTTATTGTTGAGACGCATCATGTGACAGTGTTGATATTAGGCTAAACTTAAACAGACTCATAAAACAATATTGTCAATATTGGAATTAAAAGGAAGCCCTGCAATATTATTTTCAGTGATGACTTGTTTATTAAACGTTACATCTGGGTTAATGGATCTCTTCACGCATTTATCGCCAAATTCTTGACGGCAATATTATTATTTTATGTTGCGTGGAGTCGGTCGATATCGAAATATGTAGCCTACATATTCACCCGTATGGGACCAACCCATACTTTCAGAATGCATCCAAATACATTAATTAGCGCAATCTTTTTTAGGTTGACATGTTGGCGTTGTTAGAAGATATTGTGAATGGTCGCATTCAAAGGGAACGGGTGTTCTGTGACTATTATGCTTTTTGGCTTATAATGATGACTGGCTTATCAGCCGATTCAGATTCCTTTATCCTCTGAACTCTGTTCTGAGCTGGGCCCGGGTTGTAGAGGGAGTCAGGAGCAGTTCAATACAACTCCTGACTACGCTGGTTTAACGGGATCATTACAGAGGGAATGACCGGTCAGTATGAAATATGAGCCGCCCCATTCCGGCTGTTTTAAACAGGTTCATCCGCATCTCAGCCAGGTAGATACGGTTTATCATCTCAGCCAGGTATATACTGTGTGTGTGTGTGTGTGTGTGTGTGTGTGTGTGTGTGTGTGTGTGTGTGTGTGTGTGTGTGTGTGTGTGTGTGTGTGTGTATGCGTGTGTGCGTGTACGTGTGTGTGTGTGGT
>OMLJ01104838.1:0-11472 GCA_900302595.1 Gadiculus argenteus
CACACACACACACACACACACACACACACACACACACACACACACACACACACACACACACACACACACACACACACACACACACACACACACACTAGTGGTGTAACATTAATCAGGTCACCTGCGGTACAGCCGGGAGGACCCCCCCTCCAGGTAGGAGTCGATGGGAGCGCTGATGGTGGACAGCACCAGGATCACCTGTGTGGAGCCCAACAACACGGCCTCAGAGCCCACTCTGCACTCCGTTCACAGACCAATGAGCAGGGGGGAACTGGGGGACCTAAGAGCAGCTGTTTTCCAGCCGTAAACATATCCACCTACTTATCCATTCTAAACAAAACGCATTCATGGAATATTGCAGAACAGGCCGTGGCGGACCGCCAGCCTCGTGCCACCTATAGTCCCACGGGACTATAGGATCCTTGTTCACTGCAACGGATGGTTCCATTTGGGTCTCACAAAGTGTGAGCGAACGTTTCTGTTTTTCGTTTGACTTCAATGTAAAGTTGTCAAACGAGTGAAGCCCTAGGGTACTTTCTAGAAAACTGCTGCCTCCAGATGAAATGCTCGCCCAGAAGGGCTGTTTTGTTTTGTTTGTTTCTTTTTCTGCTCTCACTCTCTGCTCAAAATCTGCTCAAGAGAGCGTAACATGGGTTTGGACAATGTCTTGACACTTTTATAAGAGCTCCCATCACCTCCTGCTAAAGCAGGGGTTTACTTAGCCTTTAATATAATATCAGGGGATGGGTTTTTCTTACTCTTACTTTTTTAACTCGTATTCACTCCTCCCACTGATATGAATGGTGGGAACGTACCAGTGCACCTTAAAGGAGTGAACGATGCACCACATAAAGCTATCTGTGTAAAGTTAAAGCAAGATTTTTAAATACATATCCGAAACAATGCCCCATGACTCTCTGCTCCTCCATTCCTATTTAGTATGCATAACATTGACTGTGATAATCGTAAAATGACAATATGCCATCAAAGATTGAGAAAACACGCTGAAAGGCGGAGGCAGCTTACAGCCAAGAAGGATCTCAAAACGGATGCCACATGAGCTGGTTTGTAATTTGGATATAATAAATTAATACTAAAAGAATACCGTGCGTGCGCGCGCCCGGGCTATTCATTTCAGTTTTAGGGTAAACACTGTCATGCACCGAGCCGATGTCAGGTGGCCCGGGTTGAGTTCACTGCGGCTCTCTCTTCTCATATCCATCTTACCAAAGATCATCATTATTATCAAGATTCAGAATTATTATGTTTTTATTTTTTTTATTTGAGGGCACAGATATCCGGGGCTGTTCCCAAAAGATCCGGGGCTATAGCCTTGAATGCCCGGGTGTAACGACGCACCTGATATCTCACACCAAAATTGGGAATTTGGACTGCAATACCAATTCTAAACGCTTGGTGTGCATGTTACATACAGCACCTTTAAATCTGAAATGAGCTCATACAAAGACAGGCGCATTCAACTCGAAAAGGATATTCTAACGAGGTATAGCCTTCTCAAAATATTGCTCTTATATTTATATTGCTCTTAAATCGTAAATGTTGGGCTACTGAATGTAATGTAATGAATTTGAATGTAATGGCAAATACATAGGAATATGCTGATGATAGCATTAATCATGATGAGGAGATAACATTTGAGACAATTTTCAATCAATGTCAGGCCTACTCACCCCCGTTCCGTCACCCACCCAGGTCAAAATAAAACTGGAACCATCATCGCCATTGAAACCGGTCTAAGAGAGAGAAAGGTTTGGTTGTCAAGCAACACATCGCTATACCCTAGGGCTTCTAAAATGCTTTTTTTTTTTTTACTTTGCCTTTACTTTCTATCTATTTTTTTAATTTGCCTATATTGTCTTTTATCTATTATTTTTATTTTATTGTATGCCAATGTTTCTATGTGAAGCACTTTGAGTCTGCCTTGTGTATGACAAGTGCTGTAAATAAAGTTACCTTGCCTTGCGTACAGTAGGTTACACAAATGACATTGCATTCATTTACGCAGCCTTTACATTTATTTTTTATTTAGACGTTTATTGAGCAGGGACAAATACAGTGTACATTGTTTCATATAAAATATGAAATAGATGCCATGCATACAGGTTTCTAGTCAAGACTAATTTGCAACCCCTGTCCCTGGTTAGGCCTGTACTAAAAGTTCCACACACAAGGCAGACTCAAAGTGCTTCACATAGAAACATTGGCTTACAAGAAAATCATAGATAAAAGAAAACATTGGCAAATGTAAAAAATAGATAGAAAGTTAAAAAGCATTTTAGAATTTGCAATGTATTTAAGATTTAACAGAAAGCTAAAGCAAATATAAAAGTCATCAGTCTTGTTTTAAAAGTAGTCAAGATTCAAGATTCAAGATGTTTTTATTGTCATATGCACAACAATGACAGAGCAGTCGCTGGCAATGAAATTCTTAAGTCTTGGGCTCCTCCAATAGTGCAATAAGACTTAAATATATAAATAGAAATAAAAGTAAGTAGAACAACAATAACAGTAATAATAATAATAAAAGTGTGGAGGTAAAATGTAATGTGATATAAATATATAATATGTATAATATAAATCTAGATATAAATATAAAATGTAACTGAAATGTAGGGAGATGTAAACATGTTTTTCCATAAAGTGTCGAGTGGCAGTAGTGGTGAGCTATGTAGCTCAGGAGTTCAACAGTAGCTAGTAACAGGTGGATCACAGACTTCCTTTCTGACAGGAAGCAGCACGTGAAGCTGGGGAAAAATGTCTCAGACTCACAGACCATCAGCACCTGCCTCCATCACCCTCTGTGACTCCACAATCGACGCAGTGGAGTCTTTTCGCTTCCCGGGAACTACCATCTCCCAGGACCTCATCAAGAAAGCCCAGCAGAGGATGTACTTCCTGCGGCAGCTGAAGAAAATAAACCTGCCAAAGACAATGATGGCGCACTTCTACACTGCCATCATCAAGTCCATCCTCACCTCTTCTATCACCATCTGGTTCGCTGCTGCCACTACCAAGGACAAGGGCAGACTGCAGCGTATCATTTGATCTGCTGAGAAAGTGATCAGCTGCAATCTTCCATCCCTCCAGGACCTGTACAACTCTAGGACCATAAAGCGTGAAAGTAAGATTATGGCTGACCCCTCCCACCCCGGTTACAGACTCTTTGAGACACTCACCGCTGGCAGGAGGCTGCGGTCCATCAGGACCGAAAGCTCTCACCACAAAAACAGTTTCTTCCAATCCACTATTAGCCTTATCAACAAGTTCTGGAGCCCCCTCTGACACTGACTCTCTCCCTCTCCCCATCCAGATCGACATGCTACATTAACGTAGCATCTTCAGACTTTCTGCATAACATTAACAGTCTTTATTTATTTGTGACCACTTCAGCCTGTTGTATATCTGCACATTTATAGAATTCTGTGAATACATTGTAAACTCTCACTGTTACATGTCATATACTTGCGCCTCAGTTTGCACTACAGCTCCTTCGTTGTAGAAGATTTTGTATATATGTTTATATTGTTTAGATTTTAATACTTGTTTTTTTATCTTCCTATATTTTTTACTTAATGTTTATTCTGCACTAACTACACCAAGTCAAATTGTGCAAACCTACTTGGCAATAAACTTCTGATTGAACTGATGAGTCTGAAGCCTATTAAACCCTTAGTTGTGAGGATCAACCTGGTACAACTAAACATTACCTATACACAAAAATCCATAGAAAACTAGCTCAGCCTTGATCAATGGAACAGAGCACTAATTGGTGGGCAAGTTTTAGTTCTACAGTATGATTTTGCTGAGTTCAACCTCTCTAGTTAACATCTGTAAACAATGACAACCTCAGTAATATGAGAAATTGATTTATTTTAAAAGGGATAAAATGGGCGTTTATTAAACGAGTGGCTGACATGCTCAGCAGCTTGAACTTCTGCTCGAATTTCTCTTGTTTTACATTCACCTTTTCAAGGGTTCTTATTGAAATTGTGTCAGCAACTAGAGGAAAATAAATGAAATGTTAGATCACAATTTCTTTCAATGAAAAACACTTTATTATAATGAGACTTTGAATCTTTATAAAACGTTCTATAAAAGTTTAACATAACACATATGCATAGAATTCAAGTGCAAAAAAGGTTCAGAGTAAAATAATTGCTGATATAATAAAAGAGCACAATAGTCAGTCAATAACAACAACAAAAATTGGGCAATAACTACTAGTATTGCTAGTACTGCTCAAAACAAACGTAAAAAAAAAGGGGCTCTACGTGACCTGCTTATTTTTAAGCCCCCTGTTCCTCACAAAATCCCTGATATTTTGAACAGTTCTACGCTGCAAAACAGGATCCTCTGCAAGCCTGCACTGCTCACACTCCAGTTTGGATGCAAGGTGTCCTTTAGAAATATGAGTTCCGAAGTATTTTGTGACTGCTTTGACTTCACTTTCACGCCATGGCTTTTTGACGTTCTATAAAAGCTTAACATAACATGTATGCATAGAATTCAAGTGCAAAAAAGGTTCAGAGTAAAATAATTAATATAATAAAAGAGCACAATATTAGTCAGTCAATAACAACAACAAAAATTGGGCAATATCTACTAGTATTTCTAGTACTGCTCAAAAGTACTGCTCAAAACATAAACGTAAAAAAAAAAGAAAAAAAAAAGGGCTCTATGCGACCTGCTTATTTTTAAGCCCCCTGTTCCTCACAAAATCCCTGATATTTTGAACAGTTCTATGCTGCAAAACAGGATCCTCTGCAAGCCTGCACTGCTCACACTCCAGTTTGGATGCAAGCTGTCCCTTAGAAATATGAGTTCTGAAGTATTTTGTGACTGCTTTGACTTCACTTTCACTCCATGGCTTTTTCACATATCTTCTTGACACTGCCAATCACAAGAACATATTTTTCTTGCTTAGATTGTGAAGATATCCAATACAGCTAAATAGTTGACTTTGTTTTTATGTTCTATACAAATGTAATGTTCACCACTGTAATAGAATAAAGTGTTATTCAATTACAGTGGTATATGAAGACAGCTGACCGACACGAATGGACGACTCAAAAGACACAACTAAAATCTAAACTGAACAAACACCATCAACGCAACACAACCAGCATGCCTTGGGAAACCACACAGATAGGGTCTTTCCAGAGGATATAAGATGAAGTATATTAAACCTAATTCAATTTAGTTTAATTAATTTCTTGGGTCATCACCTCAACTGTGCTACTGCACTGTTGTAAATGTAGGAAAAGCAGCTTTTACCTTGGGAGCTGGTGACCTCCTGGGTTTTCAACAGTTTTGTTTTTCCTGCAGAAAACAAGAAATGCTCTTTTGAGAATAGCTTGTACACACTACAAACCATTTGTGGAAAAGTTGTTTAATTTTCAAAGCCAAATTATAATATTTACAGTATACAGACTGAATAAGCTGTATCTTACGAGAAGTAGACACTATAAGATAAAAAATCATTGTGGAAGTGAACAGCCAGTCCCTCTGTATGGTGCTATGTGTTTTGCAACATGCTTACAAGTGTCAAAAAGAACAAACTATAAAAGATCGCTCACTTAGCTAACAGAGTAAATGGTCTTCTTCACAGTATCCCCAAAGTTACAACACATAAAAGACAATATTCATTTACATAGGCTGATAAGACTCTAGCCCTGGAGGAGCTGTAGATGTGTATAAATGGAACTCTCACCTGAGGCTGCATTTATTGTTTTGGGAGACTTCAGAGCCAACATGAAAAAGGTTCTCCCAAAAATACAACCAACACATCACTTTTCCCACTGGGGGTGAGCAGACTCTGGATTACTGCTACACCTGATTCAGAGACAGCTACAAACCCCTACCCATCCTATCTTGAAAATCAGACCACTGCAACATCAATGAATATCCACATATGTAGCCTACTACAGACTCTAAGTGCACTGGTGATGTGGTCCCTACAGCTCCTATCTGCACCTACCCAAACCAGAAACCCTGGATCAGTTAGGAGATTTGTGCTAAGTTTAAGGCACGAACAACGAGATATACAGGGACAAAGTGGAGTCGGACTACAACAGCTCTGACTCCATGTGGAGCGGACTATGGTGCATCAGACTACAAAAGGAGAAATAGAGACATTGGTCAGCACACCGCATTGCTCCTGGATGAACTCAACACATTCTATGCTAACCAGCTGGTGTTAGATCAACAACCTCTCTCTGAACATCAGCAAAACTAAAGAGATGATCGTGGACAGGAGACAGCATGGTGACAGACACCTGCATATAACAAATAAACCTGAAATTCGATAAGACCTTTATCCCCCGTTATACCTACCTACATCCTCAACATGACCCCCACCCTAAAATCACACATTATACCTTTAGAACTCTTAAGACTCATCCTGGGTCAATGACAACTTTTTTTCTTTTTACTAAAACTCTGAACACAAAGACAGTTAGGCTTTGCTCAGAGTGCAGACAAATCAGATATGTTTATCAAATCCTATCTTTAGGACTGACATATCAAGAACAGTAATGGCAGCTTGACACCAACGGCATGTGCACTACAGTTGATGTTTTGACAATCTGAAACCTACACCACAAAAAAAGATTTGCTGTTCAAATCTTAGTCTCTACAGGTTTTAAGTAGCATCAACATAACTTTTAATGTTACACTACCTAAAAAGAAAATCAATCCATGGCAGCAGCATAATAATAATAATAATAATGATGATAATAATATTTACCTTTGCGGTTGCTGGCCTCCTCCTGGGCTGAATGCATACGTTTTCTTTTTCCTGGTGAAGAAGAACAAATGTTGAAATCGATTCCTCAAAATTTCTGAGCATCAGGAATCTGAACTTTTATTTTGAAAAGCTATGCAATAATGTAACTTTTATTTTGAATCATATACATTGTAGAGGCACATTTTATCACTCAATGTCTAAAACTAAAACATCTAAAAATAAATTTAAGTATCTCCAGTGATACAATTATATCCAAAAAACATAAAATAACACAAATCTTTTCATCTTTGACAACAAAACCAATTAACCATGATACCCAAAGTGATATTGATAAGTAGATGGCTGTGTGCATAGGCCTTCAAATTAAGCCAAAGCACATGACATTCAGGCCCTACCTGAAACTAAGACTGACAGTAGTACAACATTTGAAGTACAAAATAAAAGTTATGAATGACTGGAGACCTACCATTAGAGCCGGTGACCTCACTCTGATTTTTCAGCTGATTCGTTTTTTCTACAGAAACAAAAAATACCTTTTGTAAGAATAAAACTCCAAACCAATTCTTTAGTAGTACCTCCAATGAAATAAAAATAAAGAAAAATCTGTGGTATTCCCACACATTACCTTCTGAGCTGGTGATCTCCTCAGGATTCTCCATCCCTACATTTTCAAGAGAAAGCAAAACAGGCCTGTGTCATCAATCAAAGTAATGATGACAAAAGTAATGGAGTCTAAATGTTTTCAGGATGTGATTTTAGTTTTGCGATTTAAGCATGATCCTGACATGCATATTTGTTCAGATAAGATAAGATTGACTTTATTGATTCCACACTGCAGACATTCACTTGTTACACCGGTTCACAATATACAAGGTGGATAATAAAATACTCATAAATAAATAAATAGGGTCATCCTGGTGGCTCTGCTATACATACATACAGTATCTGTCAAATTTTGGACATCAGGGATACCATAACTACTACTACAACTTAATTGAGTAGTGCTTGCCATAATATGAATTATTACAGCAGTTAAGTTATCTTCACTTTTGAAAAGGCACATTTATTAATTGAAAGCTTTACAGATGACCTTTTGACTCAATTTTTTTAAGCTGCAGCCAAGTCAGATTCCCCATTTGCAATTTGTGAATCAAGTTGTAAGTTACGCTACTTGACAATTGCTAAAGAAATGACACAATGCATAAGATTTCAGCACCACTCCACACACAGCCATGTTTTCTAATGCAGACAGACTGACAACAGGAAACTGACAGCAGAGAGACAGACAGAACACAGACAGACAGAGAGACAGGGCACAGACAGAGAGAGACAGACAGACATACAGACAGGACACAGACAAGACACAGACAGCAGAGAGACAGACAGGATACAGACAGAGACACAGCAGAGACACAGGCAGACAGACAGACAGGGCACAGACAGCAGACACAGACAGACCTTTACAAAGATAAATTGGAGTTTTCATCAAGAGGTCAATTAACTACATTCATTATTGAGGCTGTGGTTCATAGAAGCATTGAACTCTTACAATATATTGAGATGTAGCTCCCTTTTATATAAAGCAATAATAAAGCCACAAATGTGGAATTCACATAGAATGTGTACTCCAATGTTAGACACTGAACCCTTCACTGCATTTTCGAAGAATACATATGTTACATACCCTGCAGTCCAAGGACAGGTTCTGCCACTTCATCTCCATCATCTTCCCCATCATCGTCACTGTCTCCATCATTGTCCTCATCATCTTCAGCATCTCCATCAATCGGTTCCAGTTCATCTAAAGAAAAGCATGTTGATGAACACATAATTTTCATACATTGTATTATTTACTAATTAATAATAATATCATAATACTACTATCATCTTTCACAAAGTGTTCTCTATAAAATTCTCCATTCCAGACTTGTTATTGAATTTCTTGTTCCTTTAATGTATTGTACTACCTGTAATGCATGATGTAACTGTAACAAGCTATTAAAAATAAAGATAAAAAATAAAAAGTACTCGCCTTCAATCTCAATCTCATCAAGAGATTTTCCTTGGAATTTCGTTAGAGATCCCTTCTCCATGGCAAGCAAAAGCTTTGAGATTTTCGCCATTTCAATTGTTGCCTCTGGGAGTCTATAGAAGTCTCTGTGGACTCGAATATCATGCCCTAAAAAATTTGCCAGTTGGTCCAGCTCATTGTTCTTCAAGTTGAGAATCTGGGAGAGTGTCGCTACATGCTTACGAAGATGCGTTGACCTTAGATATTCTGGATTCTTTGCTCCACATTGACTGGCAAACATCCTGATACAGTCCTGCCCCCTGTAGAAGCTTGTGGAGGGACACTGTGACCTTCCAAATAGGAAGGGGTTGTCATTGTGCACATTGCATGCATCTCTTTTATTTGCAAGAAGTGTTGCTGCAGTGACAACCTCAGGGTTCATCAAAAGAGCAACTTTTCTCCCTCTTTTTCCCATTATTTCTACCCTGCTGAAGTGCCTGGTCAGTTTTCGTTCAAATGGTGTGAGACCAACAGCTATGTCCTCATGGAGCTCAGTCTTGTCTCTTTTCTTGAAAGACTCCAGTTTCATTTTCGACACTTCTCCTGCACGACGTCTGTTGAATATAATTATTTGCGCAAGAGTTACCCTGGCAAGTTCGGCATATGCCTGTGGAGACTCATTCTCTGTTAAATTTTTTACAGCGTCAGCAGATTTTTGTTCCAGGTACTGGTGGAACCGCTGCACGTCCTGAGTAAATGGTATTGTTGACGGTTTGTTGAACTTTGCTTTGTTCAAAGTTGCAAGAGCGGTGTGTGAGACAAGCTCAGTCCATTCTTTTGTACAGAGAGCTTGGAATCGTTCAGCTGCGCTGATCATTTTGTCATCTTCTGCTGCAATACCCCTGCAGATCATAATATCCCCAATCTTTTTTAGGGAATGCCCTAATTTCAAAGCAAGACTCGGAGTGTGATATGAATGCGTGTCTTCATGAAAGCCTGCAACATCTCGCACAGCCTCAATGACTTTATAAAAATGGTTTGGTTTTGCAGCATCTTCAAAACTAAAAATTGAATGATTTTTTCTCAGGCTCAACAAGAGCCTCCCCATTTCTCGAACCTTCTGTCGTATATATTCATTTTTTGTTGGATCGTTGCCGTGTTTATTGTAAAAAGACTGACCGAGTTGCAGTATGAGAAAATCGTTCCGGACAACAGATGCAATGTCGTCCTGTTTCATGTTCCCAAGGACCTTCCAGAAACCAGGAGAGATAGCTTTGGAAGATGTTGCCTCTGCAACATCAACCAGTGCAAGAACTTTGCTCTGACCAGTTGCTTCGGTGTCTGTTGCAGTTTTTGAAGGGCATCTACGCATGTGGCGCCACAGTTCTTTACGTACAAACATACCTTTGCAATACAAACAATGAACATACATTTTTTTGTTTAGTGGCTGTTTTTTTCCCGGTCTTCTTTTTACTTTCAGAGGTCCACTCTGATTCTCCATAACCGTTTGGTTGTGTTGGTAATTCCCTCGGTTACGGAGCTTTTCGAGCAATCTCTTTCTCTCTTTTGAATGTGGAGGAAACATGAATGCCTCAGCAATAGCTGGTTCTACTTTTTCATGTTTTTTAAGGTGCCGTGCAATCTTAGACTGAGGGATATTGCAGACATAACAGTAATTTTTGTTGGTGGAAATGTCTTTGGGGTTTGGGTTTACAGTGTCTGATGTGCTCTTGGAAGCAGCCCCGTCTCCATCTTCAGCACAGTCTATGTGTTGTGCAACACTCTCTGTACTGTCCTTATACCTTGAGGAAGTTGAGGAAGTTGATGCAGTGAGTTGATGAGGTGTATAATCATCGTCAGTGCTGGATCCATCACTGATTTCTGCTTTATGAGGTGCATAGTCTTTATCAGATGTGGATCCATCACTATCTGATGAAGTCTCTGCAATGACGTCTGGAGTTTCCAGACAGGAACGTTCAATGTCCTTTAGCCAAGAAAATGAAAAAAGAAAAAAAATTAAAAAAAGAAAAATTCGAAACTCATTTCCAAGTGAGCCAGTGTGTTATTTATCATTGGAGACCGTTTGCAACACTTTTCATTCAGTCCTTCTAGTTGCAGAAATTGCTGATGCTAAGTTAGCGCAAGTCAAGGGTATCTGCTAGCCTGCCAATAAAAACAGTTTTACCCATTCCATAGTACACCCGAGTCAAACCAATTATAATGCCCGAATATCGGTGTAAATGTCTGTGTTGATAGAATAATATTAGAAATAAAACTATCCTTGTATCGCAATGATCACATTAGATTTTGGGGGACTACTTTCTGGTAAAGGTAAACAGAGAAGCACACTCCAGGTTAATATCAGTCCGCCGCTGCCATAGCCTGCTTCCAAATACAGGGATTATAAACTAAATGTAATGCAATGGTAAGTTTATTTCTAACATTATTCTATCAACACAGACATTTACATAGACAGTCTGGCGTTATAATTGGTTTGCCTTGGGTGTACTGTGGAGTGGGTAAAACTGTTTTTATTGGCAGGCTAGCAGATCCCCTCGACTTGCGCTAGCCTAGCACAAGCGTTTTCTGCAACTAGAAGGACTAAATGAAAGTGTTGAAAACGGTCTCCAATGATAAATAACACACTGGCTCACTTGGAAATGAGGTCCAAATATGTCCCGAACTACCCCTTTAG
>OMLJ01105465.1:0-11239 GCA_900302595.1 Gadiculus argenteus
CTAAAGGGGTAGTTCGGGACATATTTGGACCTCATTTCCAAGTGAGCCAGTGTGTTATTTATCATTGGAGACCGTTTTCAACACTTTCATTTAGTCCTTCTAGTTGCAGAAAACGCTTGTGCTAGGCTAGCGCAAGTCGAGGGGATCTGCTAGCCTGCCAATAAAAACAGTTTTACCCACTCCACAGTACACCCAAGGCAAACCAATTATAACGCCAGACTGTCTATGTAAATGTCTGTGTTGATAGAATAATGTTAGAAATAAACTTACCATTGCATTACATTTAGTTTATAATCCCTGTATTTGGAAGCAGGCTATGGCAGCGGCGGACTGATATTAACCTGGAGTGTGCTTCTCTGTTTACCTTTACCAGAAAGTAGTCCCCCAAAATCTAATGTGATCATTGCGATACAAGGATAGTTTTATTTCTAATATTATTCTATCAACACAGACATTTACACCGATATTCGGGCATTATAATTGGTTTGACTCGGGTGTACTATGGAATGGGTAAAACTGTTTTTATTGGCAGGCTAGCAGATACCCTTGACTTGCGCTAACTTAGCATCAGCAATTTCTGCAACTAGAAGGACTGAATGAAAAGTGTTGCAAACGGTCTCCAATGATAAATAACACACTGGCTCACTTGGAAATGAGTTTCGAATTTTTCTTTTTTTAATTTTTTTTCTTTTTTCATTTTCTTGGCTAAAGGACATTGAACGTTCCTGTCTGGAAACTCCAGACGTCATTGCAGAGACTTCATCAGATAGTGATGGATCCACATCTGATAAAGACTATGCACCTCATAAAGCAGAAATCAGTGATGGATCCAGCACTGACGATGATTATACACCTCATCAACTCACTGCATCAACTTCCTCAACTTCCTCAAGGTATAAGGACAGTACAGAGAGTGTTGCACAACACATAGACTGTGCTGAAGATGGAGACGGGGCTGCTTCCAAGAGCACATCAGACACTGTAAACCCAAACCCCAAAGACATTTCCACCAACAAAAATTACTGTTATGTCTGCAATATCCCTCAGTCTAAGATTGCACGGCACCTTAAAAAACATGAAAAAGTAGAACCAGCTATTGCTGAGGCATTCATGTTTCCTCCACATTCAAAAGAGAGAAAGAGATTGCTCGAAAAGCTCCGTAACCGAGGGAATTACCAACACAACCAAACGGTTATGGAGAATCAGAGTGGACCTCTGAAAGTAAAAAGAAGACCGGGAAAAAAACAGCCACTAAACAAAAAAATGTATGTTCATTGTTTGTATTGCAAAGGTATGTTTGTACGTAAAGAACTGTGGCGCCACATGCGTAGATGCCCTTCAAAAACTGCAACAGACACCGAAGCAACTGGTCAGAGCAAAGTTCTTGCACTGGTTGATGTTGCAGAGGCAACATCTTCCAAAGCTATCTCTCCTGGTTTCTGGAAGGTCCTTGGGAACATGAAACAGGACGACATTGCATCTGTTGTCCGGAACGATTTTCTCATACTGCAACTCGGTCAGTCTTTTTACAATAAACACGGCAACGATCCAACAAAAAATGAATATATACGACAGAAGGTTCGAGAAATGGGGAGGCTCTTGTTGAGCCTGAGAAAAAATCATTCAATTTTTAGTTTTGAAGATGCTGCAAAACCAAACCATTTTTATAAAGTCATTGAGGCTGTGCGAGATGTTGCAGGCTTTCATGAAGACACGCATTCATATCACACTCCGAGTCTTGCTTTGAAATTAGGGCATTCCCTAAAAAAGATTGGGGATATTATGATCTGCAGGGGTATTGCAGCAGAAGATGACAAAATGATCAGCGCAGCTGAACGATTCCAAGCTCTCTGTACAAAAGAATGGACTGAGCTTGTCTCACACACCGCTCTTGCAACTTTGAACAAAGCAAAGTTCAACAAACCGTCAACAATACCATTTACTCAGGACGTGCAGCGGTTCCACCAGTACCTGGAACAAAAATCTGCTGACGCTGTAAAAAATTTAACAGAGAATGAGTCTCCACAGGCATATGCCGAACTTGCCAGGGTAACTCTTGCGCAAATAATTATATTCAACAGACGTCGTGCAGGAGAAGTGTCGAAAATGAAACTGGAGTCTTTCAAGAAAAGAGACAAGACTGAGCTCCATGAGGACATAGCTGTTGGTCTCACACCATTTGAACGAAAACTGACCAGGCACTTCAGCAGGGTAGAAATAATGGGAAAAAGAGGGAGAAAAGTTGCTCTTTTGATGAACCCTGAGGTTGTCACTGCAGCAACACTTCTTGCAAATAAAAGAGATGCATGCAATGTGCACAATGACAACCCCTTCCTATTTGGAAGGTCACAGTGTCCCTCCACAAGCTTCTACAGGGGGCAGGACTGTATCAGGATGTTTGCCAGTCAATGTGGAGCAAAGAATCCAGAATATCTAAGGTCAACGCATCTTCGTAAGCATGTAGCGACACTCTCCCAGATTCTCAACTTGAAGAACAATGAGCTGGACCAACTGGCAAATTTTTTAGGGCATGATATTCGAGTCCACAGAGACTTCTATAGACTCCCAGAGGCAACAATTGAAATGGCGAAAATCTCAAAGCTTTTGCTTGCCATGGAGAAGGGATCTCTAACGAAATTCCAAGGAAAATCTCTTGATGAGATTGAGATTGAAGGCGAGTACTTTTTATTTTTTATCTTTATTTTTAATAGCTTGTTACAGTTACATCATGCATTACAGGTAGTACAATACATTAAAGGAACAAGAAATTCAATAACAAGTCTGGAATGGAGAATTTTATAGAGAACACTTTGTGAAAGATGATAGTAGTATTATGATATTATTATTAATTAGTAAATAATACAATGTATGAAAATTATGTGTTCATCAACATGCTTTTCTTTAGATGAACTGGAACCGATTGATGGAGATGCTGAAGATGATGAGGACAATGATGGAGACAGTGACGATGATGGGGAAGATGATGGAGATGAAGTGGCAGAACCTGTCCTTGGACTGCAGGGTATGTAACATATGTATTCTTCGAAAATGCAGTGAAGGGTTCAGTGTCTAACATTGGAGTACACATTCTATGTGAATTCCACATTTGTGGCTTTATTATTGCTTTATATAAAAGGGAGCTACATCTCAATATATTGTAAGAGTTCAATGCTTCTATGAACCACAGCCTCAATAATGAATGTAGTTAATTGACCTCTTGATGAAAACTCCAATTTATCTTTGTAAAGGTCTGTCTGTGTCTGCTGTCTGTGCCCTGTCTGTCTGTCTGCCTGTGTCTCTGCTGTGTCTCTGTCTGTATCCTGTCTGTCTCTCTGCTGTCTGTGTCTTGTCTGTGTCCTGTCTGTATGTCTGTCTGTCTCTCTCTGTCTGTGCCCTGTCTCTCTGTCTGTCTGTGTTCTGTCTGTCTCTCTGCTGTCAGTTTCCTGTTGTCAGTCTGTCTGCATTAGAAAACATGGCTGTGTGTGGAGTGGTGCTGAAATCTTATGCATTGTGTCATTTCTTTAGCAATTGTCAAGTAGCGTAACTTACAACTTGATTCACAAATTGCAAATGGGGAATCTGACTTGGCTGCAGCTTAAAAAAATTGAGTCAAAAGGTCATCTGTAAAGCTTTCAATTAATAAATGTGCCTTTTCAAAAGTGAAGATAACTTAACTGCTGTAATAATTCATATTATGGCAAGCACTACTCAATTAAGTTGTAGTAGTAGTTATGGTATCCCTGATGTCCAAAATTTGACAGATACTGTATGTATGTATAGCAGAGCCACCAGGATGACCCTATTTATTTATTTATGAGTATTTTATTATCCACCTTGTATATTGTGAACCGGTGTAACAAGTGAATGTCTGCAGTGTGGAATCAATAAAGTCAATCTTATCTTATCTGAACAAATATGCATGTCAGGATCATGCTTAAATCGCAAAACTAAAATCACATCCTGAAAACATTTAGACTCCATTACTTTTGTCATCATTACTTTGATTGATGACACAGGCCTGTTTTGCTTTCTCTTGAAAATGTAGGGATGGAGAATCCTGAGGAGATCACCAGCTCAGAAGGTAATGTGTGGGAATACCACAGATTTTTCTTTATTTTTATTTCATTGGAGGTACTACTAAAGAATTGGTTTGGAGTTTTATTCTTACAAAAGGTATTTTTTGTTTCTGTAGAAAAAACGAATCAGCTGAAAAATCAGAGTGAGGTCACCGGCTCTAATGGTAGGTCTCCAGTCATTCATAACTTTTATTTTGTACTTCAAATGTTGTACTACTGTCAGTCTTAGTTTCAGGTAGGGCCTGAATGTCATGTGCTTTGGCTTAATTTGAAGGCCTATGCACACAGCCATCTACTTATCAATATCACTTTGGGTATCATGGTTAATTGGTTTTGTTGTCAAAGATGAAAAGATTTGTGTTATTTTATGTTTTTTGGATATAATTGTATCACTGGAGATACTTAAATTTATTTTTAGATGTTTTAGTTTTAGACATTGAGTGATAAAATGTGCCTCTACAATGTATATGATTCAAAATAAAAGTTACATTATTGCATAGCTTTTCAAAATAAAAGTTCAGATTCCTGATGCTCAGAAATTTTGAGGAATCGATTTCAACATTTGTTCTTCTTCACCAGGAAAAAGAAAACGTATGCATTCAGCCCAGGAGGAGGCCAGCAACCGCAAAGGTAAATATTATTATCATCATTATTATTATTATTATTATGCTGCTGCCATGGATTGATTTTCTTTTTAGGTAGTGTAACATTAAAAGTTATGTTGATGCTACTTAAAACCTGTAGAGACTAAGATTTGAACAGCAAATCTTTTTTTGTGGTGTAGGTTTCAGATTGTCAAAACATCAACTGTAGTGCACATGCCGTTGGTGTCAAGCTGCCATTACTGTTCTTGATATGTCAGTCCTAAAGATAGGATTTGATAAACATATCTGATTTGTCTGCACTCTGAGCAAAGCCTAACTGTCTTTGTGTTCAGAGTTTTAGTAAAAAGAAAAAAAGTTGTCATTGACCCAGGATGAGTCTTAAGAGTTCTAAAGGTATAATGTGTGATTTTAGGGTGGGGGTCATGTTGAGGATGTAGGTAGGTATAACGGGGGATAAAGGTCTTATCGAATTTCAGGTTTATTTGTTATATGCAGGTGTCTGTCACCATGCTGTCTCCTGTCCACGATCATCTCTTTAGTTTTGCTGATGTTCAGAGAGAGGTTGTTGATCTAACACCAGCTGGTTAGCATAGAATGTGTTGAGTTCATCCAGGAGCAATGCGGTGTGCTGACCAATGTCTCTATTTCTCCTTTTGTAGTCTGATGCACCATAGTCCGCTCCACATGGAGTCAGAGCTGTTGTAGTCCGACTCCACTTTGTCCCTGTATATCTCGTTGTTCGTGCCTTAAACTTAGCACAAATCTCCTAACTGATCCAGGGTTTCTGGTTTGGGTAGGTGCAGATAGGAGCTGTAGGGACCACATCACCAGTGCACTTAGAGTCTGTAGTAGGCTACATATGTGGATATTCATTGATGTTGCAGTGGTCTGATTTTCAAGATAGGATGGGTAGGGGTTTGTAGCTGTCTCTGAATCAGGTGTAGCAGTAATCCAGAGTCTGCTCACCCCCAGTGGGAAAAGTGATGTGTTGGTTGTATTTTTGGGAGAACCTTTTTCATGTTGGCTCTGAAGTCTCCCAAAACAATAAATGCAGCCTCAGGTGAGAGTTCCATTTATACACATCTACAGCTCCTCCAGGGCTAGAGTCTTATCAGCCTATGTAAATGAATATTGTCTTTTATGTGTTGTAACTTTGGGGATACTGTGAAGAAGACCATTTACTCTGTTAGCTAAGTGAGCGATCTTTTATAGTTTGTTCTTTTTGACACTTGTAAGCATGTTGCAAAACACATAGCACCATACAGAGGGACTGGCTGTTCACTTCCACAATGATTTTTTATCTTATAGTGTCTACTTCTCGTAAGATACAGCTTATTCAGTCTGTATACTGTAAATATTATAATTTGGCTTTGAAAATTAAACAACTTTTCCACAAATGGTTTGTAGTGTGTACAAGCTATTCTCAAAAGAGCATTTCTTGTTTTCTGCAGGAAAAACAAAACTGTTGAAAACCCAGGAGGTCACCAGCTCCCAAGGTAAAAGCTGCTTTTCCTACATTTACAACAGTGCAGTAGCACAGTTGAGGTGATGACCCAAGAAATTAATTAAACTAAATTGAATTAGGTTTAATATACTTCATCTTATATCCTCTGGAAAGACCCTATCTGTGTGGTTTCCCAAGGCATGCTGGTTGTGTTGCGTTGATGGTGTTTGTTCAGTTTAGATTTTAGTTGTGTCTTTTGAGTCGTCCATTCGTGTCGGTCAGCTGTCTTCATATACCACTGTAATTGAATAACACTTTATTCTATTACAGTGGTGAACATTACATTTGTATAGAACATAAAAACAAAGTCAACTATTTAGCTGTATTGGATATCTTCACAATCTAAGCAAGAAAAATATGTTCTTGTGATTGGCAGTGTCAAGAAGATATGTGAAAAAGCCATGGAGTGAAAGTGAAGTCAAAGCAGTCACAAAATACTTCAGAACTCATATTTCTAAGGGACAGCTTGCATCCAAACTGGAGTGTGAGCAGTGCAGGCTTGCAGAGGATCCTGTTTTGCAGCATAGAACTGTTCAAAATATCAGGGATTTTGTGAGGAACAGGGGGCTTAAAAATAAGCAGGTCGCATAGAGCCCTTTTTTTTTTCTTTTTTTTTTACGTTTATGTTTTGAGCAGTACTTTTGAGCAGTACTAGAAATACTAGTAGATATTGCCCAATTTTTGTTGTTGTTATTGACTGACTAATATTGTGCTCTTTTATTATATTAATTATTTTACTCTGAACCTTTTTTGCACTTGAATTCTATGCATACATGTTATGTTAAGCTTTTATAGAACGTCAAAAAGCCATGGCGTGAAAGTGAAGTCAAAGCAGTCACAAAATACTTCGGAACTCATATTTCTAAAGGACACCTTGCATCCAAACTGGAGTGTGAGCAGTGCAGGCTTGCAGAGGATCCTGTTTTGCAGCGTAGAACTGTTCAAAATATCAGGGATTTTGTGAGGAACAGGGGGCTTAAAAATAAGCAGGTCACGTAGAGCCCCTTTTTTTTTACGTTTGTTTTGAGCAGTACTAGCAATACTAGTAGTTATTGCCCAATTTTTGTTGTTGTTATTGACTGACTATTGTGCTCTTTTATTATATCAGCAATTATTTTACTCTGAACCTTTTTTGCACTTGAATTCTATGCATATGTGTTATGTTAAACTTTTATAGAACGTTTTATAAAGATTCAAAGTCTCATTATAATAAAGTGTTTTTCATTGAAAGAAATTGTGATCTAACATTTCATTTATTTTCCTCTAGTTGCTGACACAATTTCAATAAGAACCCTTGAAAAGGTGAATGTAAAACAAGAGAAATTCGAGCAGAAGTTCAAGCTGCTGAGCATGTCAGCCACTCGTTTAATAAACGCCCATTTTATCCCTTTTAAAATAAATCAATTTCTCATATTACTGAGGTTGTCATTGTTTACAGATGTTAACTAGAGAGGTTGAACTCAGCAAAATCATACTGTAGAACTAAAACTTGCCCACCAATTAGTGCTCTGTTCCATTGATCAAGGCTGAGCTAGTTTTCTATGGATTTTTGTGTATAGGTAATGTTTAGTTGTACCAGGTTGATCCTCACAACTAAGGGTTTAATAGGCTTCAGACTCATCAGTTCAATCAGAAGTTTATTGCCAAGTAGGTTTGCACAATTTGACTTGGTGTAGTTAGTGCAGAATAAACATTAAGTAAAAAATATAGGAAGATAAAAAAACAAGTATTAAAATCTAAACAATATAAACATATATACAAAATCTTCTACAACGAAGGAGCTGTAGTGCAAACTGAGGCGCAAGTATATGACATGTAACAGTGAGAGTTTACAATGTATTCACAGAATTCTATAAATGTGCAGATATACAACAGGCTGAAGTGGTCACAAATAAATAAAGACTGTTAATGTTATGCAGAAAGTCTGAAGATGCTACGTTAATGTAGCATGTCGATCTGGATGGGGAGAGGGAGAGAGTCAGTGTCAGAGGGGGCTCCAGAACTTGTTGATAAGGCTAATAGTGGATTGGAAGAAACTGTTTTTGTGGTGAGAGCTTTCGGTCCTGATGGACCGCAGCCTCCTGCCAGCGGTGAGTGTCTCAAAGAGTCTGTAACCGGGGTGGGAGGGGTCAGCCATAATCTTACTTTCACGCTTTATGGTCCTAGAGTTGTACAGGTCCTGGAGGGATGGAAGATTGCAGCTGATCACTTTCTCAGCAGATCAAATGATACGCTGCAGTCTGCCCTTGTCCTTGGTAGTGGCAGCAGCGAACCAGATGGTGATAGAAGAGGTGAGGATGGACTTGATGATGGCAGTGTAGAAGTGCGCCATCATTGTCTTTGGCAGGTTTATTTTCTTCAGCTGCCGCAGGAAGTACATCCTCTGCTGGGCTTTCTTGATGAGGTCCTGGGAGATGGTAGTTCCCGGGAAGCGAAAAGACTCCACTGCGTCGATTGTGGAGTCACAGAGGGTGATGGAGGCAGGTGCTGATGGTCTGTGAGTCTGAGACATTTTTCCCCAGCTTCACGTGCTGCTTCCTGTCAGAAAGGAAGTTTCATCCCACAAGCCATAAGACTGCTGAACTCCTGAGCTACATAGCTCACCACTACTGCCACTTGACACTTTATGCCTGGAAAAACATGTTTACATCTCCCTACATTTCAGTTTACATTTTATATTTATACCTAGATTTATATTATACATATTATATATTATAGCACATTACACTTTACCTCCACACTTTTATTATTATTATTACTGTTATTGTTGTTCTCTTACTTTTATTTCTATTTATATATTTAAGTCTTTATTGCACTATTGGAGGAGCCCAAGACTTAAGAATTTCATTGCCAGCGACTGCTCTGTCATTGTTGTGCATATGACAATAAAAAAACATCTTGACATCTTGACATCTTGATACAGTCACCAATGGAAACAAAGAACTTCATATTTTGTAGGTAGGACCTAAACCAATTTAAGACTGTGCCTGAAAGCCCCACCCAGTTTTCTAGTCTGTCCAAAAGTATTGTATGGTCTACAGTGTCGAATGCAGCACTGAGCTGTATTAGTATTGAGATTTTGCCAGAATCTGTGTTAAAACGGATGTTGTTTACAACTTTAATAAGGGCGGTCTCTGTGCTGTGAAGGGGTCAAAATCCTGATTGGAAGGTGTCATAACAACCACTGGATGTTAGGAAGTGATTAAGTTGCTGGAGGATAACTTTCTCAATTATTTTACTTATGAAAGGTAGATTTGATATTGGTCTGTAGTTGTTAATAATAGAAGCATCCAGGCTCTGCATTTTTTTAAATGGGTTTAATAACTGCAGTTTTCAAGGCTTTTGGGAAATTGCCTGATTGGAGAGAGTTGCCTGATTGGAGAGAGCAATATGTCTATTGCCAGGACGTCAAAAACATTCTTAAAGAGGTTGGTAGGTAAAGTATCAAGGCAAGAGGTGGATGGCTTTAGTTGTGTCACTGTTTCCACAAGAGTTTTAGAGTCTATGACATTAAAGAATTGCATCATTGCTACATTACTCCGTTACTTCCGTTATTTTAGTTTGAAGTGGAGATATTGATGGCGCGTCTGATGGCTTCAATTTTATCCGTATAAAATGCTGCAAACTCATTGCATTTCTGTGTGAAAATTCAGTCTGTCAACAGTCGCAAAGAGGGTTTTTGCATTATTAGTATTATTGGTTTTAATGATTTCTGAGAAAAATGTTTCTCTAGCACTTTTTAAGTCTAAACTGTAGGCATAGAGGCTCTCTTTATAGATGTCATAGTGAATATTAAGTTTTGTTTTATACCAGATGCGTTCAGCTTTCCTGCATTCTATTTTCTGTGCTGTTACAGAAGCGTTTTTTCTCCAGGGTGCCGCTTGCTTTCCAGAAATCGTTTTAACCTTATAAGGTGCAATGACATCGATGACTTTCAACATTTTCAAATTAAAGTTTTCTACAAGATCATCAGCAGAACACGGGTTGAGATGTGGTAGCAAGGAAATGGCCTTTTTAAAAAGTACATTAGAATGTTCATTGATATACCGTTTTTTGACAGTATTTGAGTTTGTCTGTATGTCGGGAATAAAAGATATATTAAAGAAAACACAGAAATTATCCGACAGTGAAGGATCAGTTACACAGAGATAAGAAACATCAAGGCCCTTTGTGATGACAAGGTTTAGAGTGTGAACCTTACGATGAGTAGGCTTTTTCACATGTTGAGACAGTTCAAATGTGTCCAAAATGGTGAAAAGTCTTTTGCACACTTGTCATTCAAATCATTCAAAAAGGTGAGGGGCCAGACTAAGAATGGTTCAAAAGCCCCTATGAACAACGAAATAAGAGGAAGAGAGACCCTGCCCGGAGGAAGCCCGAGGCCCCCGTCTGGAGCCGGGCCCGGACGGAGGGCTCGTCGGCGATCGCCTGGTGACCGGGTCTGCCGGGGGCCGGCCGGGCTCAGCCCGAAGAAACTACGTGTCACCCCCTCCCTCTTCATCCCATGGGCCCACCACCTGTGGGAAGACACGTTGGGGTCGGGTGCGCAGCCACCTGGGTGGCGGCGAAAGTCGGGGGTCTCGACGGACCAGACCCGGGCGGCAGAAGCTGGCTCTGGGGACGTGGAACGTCACCTCGCTGTGGGGAAAGGAACCGGAGCTTGTGAGGGAGGTGGAGCGCTATCAGTTAGATCTGGTGGGGCTTACCTCCACGCACAGTCACGGCTCTGGTACCGTACTCCTGGATAGGGGTTGGACTCTATTCTTCTCCGAGTTGCAGAGGGCGTGAGGCGCCGGGCGGGTGTGGGGATACTCACAAATCCCCGGCTGAGCGCCGCGGTGTTGGAGTTTACCCCGGTAGACGAGAGGGTCGCTTCCCTACGCCTGAGGGTTGTGGGGGAGAAAACTCTGACTGTTGTTTGTGCGTATGCACCAAACAGCAGCTCAGAGTACTCTGCCTTCTTGGAGACCCTGAATGGAGTCCTGTATGGGGCTCCAGTAGGGGACTCCGTCGTTCTGCTGGGAGACTTCAACGCCCACGTGGGCAACGATGGA
>OMLJ01105650.1:0-11768 GCA_900302595.1 Gadiculus argenteus
TTATTTCCTGCCTCCCTCTGTCTCCTGTGTGGTAACAGAAATTTGATAGTCCTGAAGAGCTGAAGGAGAAGGTTAAGAGCCTGACGGAGATGATAAAGGAGTGTGAGTTCCTCGTAGTGCACTCTGGAGCAGGCATCAGCACCTCCTCGGGGATCCCAGACTTCAGGTAACACCCCCCCATCACATGTTCAGATGGTTTACTCCATCACAGGTAGACTGCAGGTAAACCCCCTTCACATGTTCAGATGGTTTACTCCATCACAGGCAGACTTCAGGTAAACCCCCTTCACATGTTCAGATGGTTTACTCCATCACAGGCAGACTGCAGGTAAACCCCCTTCACATGTTCAGATGGTTTACTCCATCACAGGCTGTTCACCAAGCACCAGCCGCCAGCTTGTTTTCTGTGAGCTCCTATGGCTTTTAATACGATTGTAATGATTGCAGTACCACTGCATTAGCATAGGAGGGTGACAGAGGCTCAGCATATAGACTGCGATGAGCATGACCATTAGACCTATCTAGTTATCTAGTCATCATATCTAGCATTTATGTCGATTGAAATATGTGACAATTTGTCTGGTTATACTCTTCTGGTTTCTAGACTACTATCAAACAGTCTGTTTTTCTACTATCCTTGCTTAATTTAGATTTCAGCGTTTTTTGTCCCTTGGTCTGCATACAGAGATGAGGATCAAATAGGAATAATTAATGATTTATTGTCTTATCTGCATATTGATGCTAAATCTTCATGACGTCATATGATTTTGTAGTTAGCATTAATTTATAATGAATGCAGATATATTAATAGTTTGCATGATATAATTAGGCCTAATATTGAGCTAATTAACAGTTTGTATTGATTGTTATTCATTCTAATAATTAATTGAAATGTATTACTAACATCTGTGTTTATTTGAAATGGATCAAATCCAATATATCTTAGCCATTGATCAAATCCCTCCCACAAGATCTTTACGGGCATTAAATCTTATATATTTCTTCTGTGGTGAAAAGCCCATTATAAATTACACGTAGAACTGTATTCATAGGGTATGTATTCTGTGTTTTAATGGTATGGTTGGGGAGCTGGGTCGTGATCGTTTTTAAACTCCTTACAGTAGAGACTTGTGTCGACGTACAACTATATGATTAAGGTGGCGGAGCTTCCTCACTTGTCATTCTCGCCCAGTAGCTCTGTGTACGGCTACATAAAGTCCCCAGACACCCAGGACCGGCAATTTATAATTGCCTCTGAGTTTAAGTTTGAAATTGCAGAAATCAACCAAAATAAGATTCATTACAACTGTTATATCAACATAACAGCGTTGTGGCTGTATTTGGTCTGTTCCCATGCTTTTGAACAGTTAAGAATGATGATTTTCTTATAAACAGTCCCCCCATGTCCCAAAGGTCTTTCATAATTTAGAGTTGCTTGAATATTTGAACAGACAATTGATGTATGAATCTACTCTCATTCTGGTTATCTACTCTCATGTGGAGCATTGTTCCGACTCCCCCTCTGGTTCGCCCGCCTCATTAAAATGAAATCAATACCTCACTCGGACATGACTTCTTACGTTTTCATTATTCATCTCAACACATTAACTATGCAGAAGAAACGCTCCCTGACGCGGTTTTGTACTATTCCCTCTTATTCATGTTTCCTTCATCTGTTTTTGAACGAGGCACGAGCCTCATTAAACTTTGACGTGCACTGCCTGTCTTCCAGAGGGCCAAAGGGCGTCTGGACCATGGAGGAGAGGGGAGAGACGCCCAAGTTCGACACCACGTTTGAGGACGCGCGGCCCAGCCTGACGCACATGGCCCTCCTGGGCCTCTACAAGGCCGGAATCCTCAAGTACCTCGTCAGCCAGAACGTGGACGGGCTGCACGTGCGGTCCGGCTTCCCCAGGTAACTACAGCTCCGTCACTGCCCAGGTGAGAGAGAGATGGAAGGCAGAGAGGCACAGTGGTGTGATCAGTGGGTAGTCCCTGACTGCGGTCACATGGTCGGATCGGATTGAGCCATAAGCCGATGTTGCACTCGACGGGGGGGCTGTCGCTGTTCTCCGAGTATACATGCATCGGATCAGATTCGAATAATGGTCGGAGACCTGGCTGACTCCGCTACGCTAGGTGTCGCTGTAGCCCTTTCAACAAGTGGTACTAGAGTCACTTCCGGTTCACGGCTACGTAAAAGCAACAACAAACTATCTGGCGGTATACAAACAACGATGGCGTACGAGGAGTTTGACGAGGCAACAGTAGCGTACATTTTGTGATTTCTTTTTATTATTTATTTATTATTTATTATCTCGCCTCCTTCCATTTCCGGGAGAAATCCCCGGCTGAAATTCTCGAGCATGCGCAGGACGCAAACTCCCAGTAATATGATCCAATCGAGTACACATGCCAATCTTCATTCGATACGTTCATTACACGATTATGCTCCTGCATGTAAACGCAGTCCCTGTTGTGTTAAGCATGTTGTCTTTCACTTTAGTAATACCGTTTTTATTGATTGCTTGATAGCCACACAGTGAGTTCTAGACATGTTTTTTTAAAACACAGTTGTCCCCTCCCTGCAACGAATCCCCAGGAGAGATGGGTATATGATAAAGCTCACCGATGAAGAGAGTTACTGTCATATGAATTGATTTATAACATTGATTGGATAACATTACTGTTCAAAGGTTTGGGGTCACCCAGACAACTTCCATGAAAACTCCCCCTTTGAGTCAACAGTTTTCAGCTGTGCTAACATATTTGCACAAGGGTCTTCTTATCAATGAGCCTTTTAACACAATGAACTATTCCATGTACCATTAAAACACAGGAGTGATGTTTGCTGGAAATTGGCCTCTGTACCTACAGAGATATGCTATTAAAAATCAGCCATTTACAGCTAGAATAGTAATTTACCACATTAACAATGTCTAGACTGTATTTCTGATTAATTTATTGTTATCCATTGGGGAAAAAAGCAGTGCTTTTCATTAAATAAGGACATTTCTAAGTGACTCCAAACTTTTGAACGTTAATGTATTTTATTCTAAAGTGATTACTGGTCACAAAACACTATTTGAAATATATTTTATAAAATCACAAAATAAATCAGTATTTGGTAAATACTAATGTGTCGCACAGTGTTGGCTTAATGAAAACCTTGCTTGCATGCAGTTAGATAACCTGTTTTATTGTTGTGGTAACTGGGGTTAGGCCAGAATGTACACAGAGGGCCCCTGCTTCAGCTATCGAGCCCCAGGACCGCAAATAAGAAACTAATTAAAGAAGATTTTAATTCAGCTTAGAGAAATTTGCATCAGGGGTTTAAACCTCTTGGCAAAGTGGCCAATATTATTTTAATTGTGTGCATTTTTAATCCATCAGGGTTTTGGGTCTGCCAAGCCCATTCTAAAAATATCTAGCGGGTCCTTATCACCTCTCTGGATTCCTGTGAAAGCAAAAATAATTTTCAGTGGGTATGGTAGTAAGGGTCTGGTCGCAGTGGTGCCAGGTTGATTAGATGTGGGCATTTGAATACCTGCATGCTTGCATGGTAGAGAAGATCGTGTTTTCTGGAGCTCTTCCTCTTTGGTTCCAGGGATTCCTTGTCGGAGCTTCACGGAAACATGTTTGTTGAAGACTGTGAGAAATGTGGCAGGTATACACGTACACACACACGCACACACACACACACCAGTGACCCAGATATTTAGACACAAACAAACAATATGCTTAAATAAAGACTTTATTTCTAGTTGTATATGACTAAATTCCTGTTGTGGGATGAACATACAATGCCCTCGATACAGCCTCTCTCTTTACCCATGCTTATAAAACTGAAACTGAACTGCATTTTTTTGAACATTGAGCCATTAGCCGATTACCGACCAGGACTTTTTCAGTCCCAGGCTTTTTTTTTTTTTTTGGCTACGCCCACGCATAAGCTCCCCTTGTCGTCGCGTGCGCACCACAGGGAAGTCCCAAGAGGCTTATCGACGCATTGTCGACTCCTTTAAGTTAAAAACGCGGCCACCAAAATGACACATGGGTACACACTATCTACTTTGAACCAGTGAACCGTGTGCCGTGTCTGAGTCCCAATCTGTGGTTTGCAGGCAGTACGTGAGGGAGAAGGTGATCGGCGTGATGGGCCTGAAGCCAACCGGCCGCTACTGTGACGTGATCCGCTCCAGGGGACTCCGCGCCTGCCGGTAACGCACAGCCCTCGGTCCCTCTAGTCCCAGTACGGGAAGGAACGCCGCCTAGCCAAGGGTTCCCGGGACCGCCGCTCTGTCAGTGAGGGCCCCCGGGGCTCGACAGACCAGCAGGGCTGAAAGAATTTAATTACATTTTGCCAAAACATTGTATTAACGTTGTTCTGAGATAAAATGTCTGCGTTATTATCAGACCGGCACAACGCCAGGGTAATTCGGGGTACAATTCAACGTATGATTACCCTCATACCATTCCATCTGTGATGAGATAATGAAATGCCAGAAAAGGGAAAGCCTTAAAGGGACATTCCATCGATTTTTCACATTAATCCGTGTTGAAAGTTGGTCATATTTGTAGTCGAAATGTAAAGTACATTTCTATTTTGGTGCCTTCTTGTCCAAGAAAAGTGGGTGCTTGTAGTCTGACCAGAGCCTGAACTCTAACACTTCCTTCTTTAAATGATGTAAAAATCGTCATGTGACATCATTTAAAGAAGGAAGTGTTAGAGGTAAATACAGATATCTCCCATCTCTGCTCTGGGGAAAATGAGGGAATGCTTAATGCAAACTGGTTGAGTGTCCCTTTTAATGGCCATGTCTAATTTGCAATTAATTAATAGATTTCATAAAAAGGTAGCATGTGAACTCTTCTTTATCTTAGAGCAATTTCAGGGGGATGTTTTGAAAAGGTGTGTGTGTGTGTGCACTGTAGAGTCAACCAGCCTGAGCACCGCTGTGCCTTGTTTTAACAGGGGGAAGCTGATCAGCACCATACTGGACTGGGAAGAGGCCCTTCCCATCAAAGACCTGACCAGAGCTGAGGCCGCCAGCAGGTACGAGGGCACGGGAGGCTGGCTATCCGGGGAGACGGTGGAAAAATCGGTTGAGGAAAAATTGCTTTGGCTGCAGGGCCTTTCCGTTCGTTCCGTCCTTATCAGTATTCAGCGGTGAATGAATGCAGATTGTCTCACCGCCTCCCTCCCTGTTTAGCCTTGGTTTCGCCTGTAGTGGCTTCATGGTACTAGGCCACCGTGACCCTCTAATAAGTGGCCTGCAGCTTAAACTTAAAAATGACTGCTCTTCCTACTTTTGCTTTATCTAAGTCTTGCTAAATCTACGGTTTCTGAATTGTACACTTCCCACTGTGACTGTTTTAGCGGATTTCATTCTCATTTAGTATTTCAACCTATTTTATTCTTGCTCTTTTTGTATTGCATATACTTCATAGTTTTATTTGATCGTCGTTTCTAAAGTGTTACCCTCGTAATTGTGTTAAGTCTATGCTTGTCGTCGTCTGTAAATGAGGGGAAACCTCAGTGTCTCTCGAGGGGAAAAATGAAGGTGATTGATTGATCGTACTAACGCCATCATGCCACCGCCTCCACCCAGACAGGCGGACCTGGCCCTGACGCTGGGCACCTCCCTGCAGATCAAGCCCAGCGGAGACCTGCCGCTCCTCACCAAGAAGAAGGGCGGGCGGCTGGCGGTGGTCAACCTGCAGGCCACCAAACACGTGAGTCCAGGGCTCCGTAGACCTCACACCATCAGCAACTATAGACGGCTCAGATTTGTGAGCTCTGTCTCAACTGCTTCGTGAGAGGTCTCGCAACTCTCGCAACCATCCGGAGTTGAAGTTTAGAGACCTCTTGAAAAGAAGCTTGTGACAGTCAATGCATCTCGGCCGACATGTTCCGCCTCTGTGACTCTCCCCACGGAGCGTTTACCCGGTTGTAACCAAAGCCCGCTCAAACGTGATTGGTCAACACTACTCTGACTGTATACGGACTACAAATGGGTTCAACATTGTGCCAACATTGTTGCCTACAGATCTACAGATGGTGCTTTCTGATTGATGCAGATATCTGAATATAGGGTCTTTGTCTCACGCTTTTGCTTTGTTGCTGTCGTCGTCAGGATAAGCACGCCAACCTCCGTATCCACGGCTACGTCGACGAGGTCATGAAACAGCTGATGGAGGCGCTGGGATTGGACATTCCCGAGTGGGAGGGGCCGACGGTCTGCGAGAGCTTCCCGGTGGCCAAACCCGAGCCCCCGGGCCGCCTCCCGGCGCCCTGCAGGGTGTCGGCCAAGAAGGAGGCCAAGCAGAGGGTCAAGGTGGAGGGAGAGGTGGAGGGAGGGGTGGAGAGAGAGGTGAAGGAAGAGGTGAAAAAGGAGGGGAAGAAGAAGGGGCAGAGGAAGCGACCGGCCGCGCCGTCTACGAACGGGGAGGTAGACGACGCGGCCGCCGTCGGTGTGAAGAAGGAGAGAGCAGAATCCCCACCCGGGATAAAAGACGGGAAATAGCCACTGTTTTTATCTGTCCGGGTCCAACGGAAAATTGCGCGAGTGATGAACTCTCCTCCGAGGTAAAGACTTTCTTTGTATTGTGTTTACACCAAGCACACTCCTTTGGTTATTGCAATAGCCCTACAATAACAGAGCGGGACTGGACACAATCTCACACGATTCAACAGAGGCTTCGCAAACCAAGTTCATAACAAACCAGTTAATTTACAAAGGAGAGGGCCGAGCTTTGCATAACGTACCTTGGAGGTCTTAATGGTTGCATTAGCCGCGTACCGACCAGGACTTTTTTCTTTTGGCTACGCCCACGCATTAGCTCCCCTTGTCGTCGCGTACGCACCCCGAGAGGCTTATCAACGGCGCGTCGACGAGCTACGAGCGGCTCAGAAAAGTACCACCTCTGCTGGAGGACTTTCTGAGCCGCTGTAAGAGTCCTGAGTGGCCGATCCTCTCTCCAAACCGCACCGACAAAATCTCATAGCGGGAAAAGTACACCTGGTCGGTACACGGCTATTGCAAAGCTCCAGGTCTTAAAGAGCCTTTCGGGTAGAGCCCCGTCCACTGCCAACGGTGAGGGTTTATGGTGGGCTGCGTTTTCCTGGTCTCCACCACAAGCGACTCGCTAATGATGGAAGTACCTCATCTTTTGTGCTTCAAACCAGGGGGAGCATTAAGAGAACGTATAGTGAGGACGTCAGCTCAGCCGGTGCTTTGAGCGGGTTTTCTGTGTATATTGAGTTAGAATTGTAATGTTTTATTTTATTGTGAATTACTTATTTTTTTTATCCATGTGTACTTGTTATGGAAGACTTTGTTGTCTGTAGACTGGGTCCCTTGAAACCTTTTTTTATTATACGTGTCTCAGGATAAAAGTACTGTTCTTGAATACGATACACAGCGTGGTTATCTTTTTATGATGAAATGTGATAACCTTTCCCTAAGCCATATTATATAATGTGGATGCATGTTTATTACCTGCCTTCAGAAATCCACGGTCATATAGCCCCTCTACCACCGGATAATGTCTGCATCCGCAGCACACCGCGGAGGGGGGGAGGAGGAGAAGGAGAGGGAGGAGGAGGAGGAGAAGAGAGATTCAGTAGGTCATAGAGGTGGATCTCTCTTGGCTTCATTCTATTTACATTGTTCTCAAGCGTTCGCCCACAACAGATCACGTGTCTTTGTTCTCATCATAAGTATAAGGCTGTTGGTATTGGTTTCAAGATGCGCTATGAGATGGAGTTCAATTTCACAGTGGGATTATATATCTGACCACATCCACTCCAAAACCTCTTGACTTCTCATCATTTCAGTGTCGATTTTGTCCCTTTCCCATACAAATGGCTGGATACAAATTGTTAACACTCAATTCAAATTCATATTTGAAGTTAATGACTATAGTCCCGTTATCGTTGGAAAGCGAAGGAGAAGGGGGGTAGGCAATGATATAAACAGGCTGGTGCATGTGTAAATATGTGGTGTACCATTTTCAGATTTGCATTAATTCCAGACTACCGGTAAGTACACTTGAAGGTGGTTCTTCACATAGAATCCAATCAGGACATCTGAATAAAGATAAGAAGAAACCGTCTCGGATCACTGAATAGCAGGTCAAATGCAGTTTAATTTGAGCTAGAGACACATTTCTGTTTTTACTGCAGATATCTTCATGTTGAATAATCAGATGAAGATAAAATAAATATAAATAATGTATAAAAGGTTTTCCCCTTTGGGGAACTTTGGGAACAACATGGGGATAATTGGTTATACTATACAGATATTTGATAAGACATTTTGCCCAGTCGGGCATATTTCTTTTCGCTTCTCATGTGTTCACATTCTTTGTAATAATTCAGTGACTTTCTGTGATTTATGCAGGGTACTCAACTGCATAAAAAATGGGATATTATAGCAGGGATATTATCACCCATGACTTAGAACTTTGTGACACTTCAGTGGAGTATATTCTGGTGGAGCAAATTACAGGCGTATTGCTGTTGCCTTGAAGGATGCGTGTCAGCAGCGTGGGTACGGGTCAGGCTTCCTCGTTATTTGTTCTGTATTCATCTAAAGGTGTTTGTTTGACATTTGACCCATGGATGCTTTTAATGGGCACTCTTATCTGTTGTGTGCCGTAGACCATGCAACACCTCCTTAAATTGGACGGCGAAAATGTGTGAGACAGATGTCTCAATCTAATGCAAAGCAAGCGGAAGAGTGGAGGGTGAAAGTACAGCCGAGTACAAGCTCAGGTAATGTGTTACTGGAGGAAAATCTAATAGGGGAACTTCACTTCAGCCCAAGCCCAATTATACAGAGATACTTTGCTTTTTATATAAATGGGATGGTTTTACTTTATTGCCTTTATCTTGCACTTAAAGTAATGTCTAAATAGGCCAGAGTAAATAGTGAATTTTATTACACAACGTGAGATATCGAGTGCAAATATGGGTTTTTAGAGTGCAAATATAGGGCGATATTACACGGGTCAACAACTGATTGCACAGCTGCGTCAGCATGCTGTGAAACGACAGAGTAAATGGTGGAAAACTCATTCTTTCCTTGGTTTATTTGTCGTATAATAAATAATTGATTACACAGGTAGTCGTTTAGTACTGCTGTATATTTTTACTCGTCTTACCTGTGTAGTAACATATGCATTCACCCTCTTGTTTATACCAGTAAGAGGAAATCACGAAACTAAAAATGGGTCCTCAACACGTTTTATTCAAGATTAACATAATGATAATGCGATGAACAAAAATACTTTTAATTAGCACTCCAGTAAAAGGTTCAATGAAGGCCTTCAACCTTCGGATGCGCAGCTCCACTTCTGGTTTTGAATAACAATGCCATCTGCTGTTTACTCAGTCCTGTATCCGCACAGTCACAACTATCAGTTAAGGAGTTATGGCTACAGTTCCCTTGGTGACCAATTTTGTTCCAGAACCATGCTGGCCACCGACAAAAGGAGGTGAACATCAGAGCCCCCGGACATCCCATCCAGTAATTAGCGGCACAACGGATTACTGCTAGGGAGGGACTCTGGGCTACTTTATGCGAGACAAATCGTTTGCGTGTCCACGATGCTATCTGTGTAACAGCCACATAACGGCAGATCTGGTTTTAGTTCTGCCCCAGATGACCCGATTCCCTCCTGCGGTGTGTGTGTCACGAAATTGATTTTAAGGAGGCCATTGTCTTCCTATCGCTGGACATGTTGACCTTTCCGGATTTATTTTCTTTAGGGACTGTGGAAGCAATTTGGGCCCCATTTGTATTCTTTGGTTTGTGAGACGCTAAAGACCTGTGTTGATTAACTCTGGCCGAGGGGATAAACTGCCGTCGGGTTTCGACCACAATGGAGGTTCAGAGATAATAGCAGAATAATCCTGTTTGGTGGGCATGGTGTCAATGTTTAAAATAGGCACTCTTCCTTGTTTAATCACGGTGACGAATGAATGTGATGAGGTTTTAAAAGAGAAAACGAGCAGCCCTGTGATGTGAAAATACAGTATCTCATGGTAAACGTTTGAAATTGAGGTACACAGGACAGTAACATAGTAATACAATTCAAAGCAGATATTAGGAGAAATGAAAGCCACAATATTCAGCGAGAAATCCTTTCTGAACAAAATAGTCTCCCCATAAGTTCATTATTAACACATGTGGAAAATATTTTGGCTCCAATCATACTTATTTTAACAGAAATCATCATACAATCGGAAAATATGGTGAAATATGTTCCGATTGTATGATGATTTCTGTTAAAATAAGTATGATCCATACTTATCTTACCATCGGTGCATACACATCTGTATGCCCGGGCGGGATTCGAACGCCTAACCCTGGTGGTGCTCAGGCCATGCTCTGAAGGCTGAGCTACACAGAAACACAACAACACGTAGCGCACAAGCACATCACTGCAGCACAACAGGCCTTCACCTCAGGAGTTGCGGGTTCCCCGTCGTAGAGTTGTAATGTATTTTCTTTCCAAACGGGGGTTAGTGTGGAGGAGAGTTTCGTGGAGGATGGCTGGTTGAAGCAGCCTCACCTGGTGGAGTCTGATTGGACTCTGGCATAGATATATACTGTATATACTGACTAGATATCGCATTCGGCTTCTAAGCATGCGTCAACAATCTTGCCGTGGGGTAACCACCCACCTGAACGAATGAGTGGATGGGACAGAGGTCCTTTCCAGAGGTCAAAGTCACTCTAAATCAACTTATCTTTAAGCAATCTTCAAGCAGGTTGTTTTCTGACATGTCAGACGTGTGTTGATAGTACAAAGAGTGATTTTGAGTGTGAAAGGACGTCTGTCCCGTCGACGTTCATTCATTCAGGTGGGGGGTTAAAAAACAAAAACCCATATTCGTACTCGATATCTCGTGCGTCGTGTAATAAATTATTTATCATACAACAAAATGACTCAAGGAAAGAATGAGTTTTCCACCATTTATTCTGCCACGTCGTTTGATGGCGCGCTGACGCAGTTCTACAATCAGTTGTTGAGCCATGTAATATCGCTGTATATGTGCACTCCAAAAACCCATATTTGCACTCGATATCTTGCGCGCCGTGTAATATTACACTAATAATACACAATAATAACTATCTATGGGACTCTGGGGCTGGGTGAGGATGCACAGGTTAAACCAGCCATCTCGACAGTCGGGGAGAGATCACCCTGCTTCATCATCTCTTCATTACCTCCAACTGTAACAATAAACTGAATGTAACACCTCCACCCTTTGGAGGAAGCCAAAATAACCCACAGAGGCGGCATGTGGTATGGACATTTGCCACGCAACGGCCATTAGCCGTGTACCGACCAGGACTTTTTCAGTCCCAGGCTTTATTTTCTGGCTACGCCCACGCGTTAGCTCCCCTTGTCGTCGCGTACGCACCACAGGGAAGTCCAAGAGGCTTACCGACGGAGCGTCTACAAGCTACGAGCTGCTCAGAAAAGTACCACCTCTGCTGGAGGACTTTCTGAGCCCCTGTAAGAGTCCTGAGGGGCAGATCCTGGATGGATCCTCTCTCAAAACCGCACCCACCAAACCTCATAGTGGGAAAAGTACGCCTGGTCGGTACGCGGCTAATGTGACACAGGCTGATGGTGTTAAATCCCGTTTATTGTTAGTTGCGGATAATGAAGAGATAATGAAGAGATAATGAAGCGGGAGGCCTCTCCCTGAGGGAGTGTGCTGATGGCTGGTTTGATCTGTGCTCACTGAT
>OMLJ01106342.1:4908-15120 GCA_900302595.1 Gadiculus argenteus
TCATTTTGTGTTGTCCTTGAAGGTGTTTTAGAATGTTTTTTCTTTTTCTTCATGAATCCCAACTTTGAATTAGCATGTTTTAAGGAAATTCTGTATAAAAACAAATTCTGAGACTTTGTGTGGCGGTTGTGCTTATATTGATTATGTGTGTGGAATGGCTTTTGGACATGTACGGTGGGGATGGGGGGGGGTTTTGCGACTGTTAGGGTGAACAGACACTTTGGCCCCAACCTTCTCCAGCGGAGGGAGCGGGCTGAAGGTGTCGAAGGCCACTCCACACCCTCCTCTGGTTGACTGACCCATTCCACAGAGCTGAAAGTGAAGAGCAGTTCCATTCCGTAACAATGTGAAAAGTGCAAGTATTTTCCAAGGCCATTACGATGCAATAAAAGTGTCTTTTTTTTCCCCCTTTTCTCAATTATTGTATTAGATTCACATGACACTAAACAAGACTAATTAGAATGGTTTTCTAACTTCAGATATTGATACCACTTATCCTTTTATAAATGGCTTATCAGACAAGTCACACAGGTAACAATCAATTATTCCCAACTGGTAACTTACACTACACAATAAAATTGAAGGCTACTTGATTTGCACATAACACAATGTCGACCATTTGCTTTCAAAGTTTAAAGTCGTGCATGTTTAGAATTCATCTTCTAATCTTTATTTCTTAACTACATTTTGTATTTACACAAGGTCGGGCAGATGATAAACCATTGATCGGAATAAGCCATAAAATTAAACCTAGTCCATATCACCATGTTGAGGTATTGAACTCCATCTGCATCACAATACAACAATTTACCAGACAAATTCAGAGCCCGTCTTCCAAAGCAGTTCTTTTGGGACTCGGTGCCAGAGGGCCACAAATCACTTTGGCTTCCAAATGCTCTTGTTGCGTATACGTTTTAAAAACACAAACACAAGGCAATAGCATATAGTCCAGTGTGTGCAATTCTGACATTCCCAGGCCGGTTCCTCTGAATTCTCCCTGTTGGAAGCTAGGTGGCGCTAGACGGTCACAGGAGCATGCTGGTTGTTCTGCCGTTTCACCACAAACACTTTCTGAGCCGACACTGTCACCGTGTAGACAAAGTCTTCCAGCATGACTGTGGAGGGAAAACACATGTTAGAAGTTACCATGACATGCCAATAGGTGTGCTGTGACCAGCCGTTAGAATCCGTTTTTGGAAATCTTCCCCTTATGACATCACAGGTGGGCGTGTCCCGCTAGATGTGTGAGGATAGATTTGCAACGTTTGCTACGGTAGGCTGGTAGACCAAAGACTGAAGGGGATATTTCCAAAACGGCTTCTAGCGGCTAATCACACCACACCTGGTGGCATGTCATGTTTATTACTCATTATCATTATAAACATGTTATTACTCTAACATTCCTACTATAGGTTTGATCGTCTTAATCGATTGCATTCACATTCTCCATACAATATTCGGGTGCTTCTGCCAACAACTACTACTAGTACTACTGCTACTGGACCGTACCAAACAAGACTACAGAAACCTTAAAGCCTTGCATGCCCTCTCCTCACCCCTTTGGGGGCCAGGTATTTTGTTCCCCGGCTCCTCCTAGCTGAGTGTGGAGGTGTCCCTGAGCAAGGCACCTTACCCTAAAGGGCTGATTATAGTCTCACGTTCACGCTACGGTAGGAGGTTACGGACCCGTTACGTCCTTGCGGACCATCCTTGCGTCCACCGCAAGCGTCTGACATGTGCCTCCCAAAAATGTTAACCTTCCGCAGCAGCAAGGGCTGTGATTGGTCCGCTCACTAAAACCAGACGCAGAACCAAAACAGGCTCGCGACTGCTCGAAGCGTCTGCGTGGTCATTGCGTTGCGTGAATGTGGGACCATAATCCAGACGAGCTGGCTGTCCCCTTGCACGGTTGAGACCCCCGTCGGTGTGTGATTGTGTATTAACTCTTTGAGTGGCAAAAACGTTTTTTTTTCGTTTTTTTGTTCCCATGCATTGAGTGCCAAAAACGATTTTTTTCGTTTTTAACATTTTTTTTTAATTACGAAGATAGACACTCTAACACACCTTGTGTGTGAATTTGGGAACTCTATGATGAACAGAACTGAAATAGATGACGATCGAAGTGTCAGAACAGCAACAGGCTCAAACAGTGCATACTTCATAAAAGATGCTATTTCTCCATTTCTAGAAAAAAAACAAGGATTTTGATGAAAACCAGCCACTGTTTAGCTTGGGATTTCTCAGGAACAGAGGCATGTAGAAATAAACGGGTTGTACCCATTGAGAGCTTAAAGTTTCACCTTTCAAACGAGCCATAGTATGTGTCCATAGCTATAATACAGAATAAGCTGTGGCTCTACAAAAATCGTCAACAATGGTCTAGATTGCTGGCACTCAAAAAGTTAATATGGATTTCCATTTATGTCCAGGGACTTACCTGAAATGCGTTTGAAGGGTGGTTCAGCTGCGCCCTGCAACCGGAAGCGACACGCCGTCCGGACCATTTGCATGATGACTCCAGCTGTGTGCTCATCGTTCTCCAACTCTCCGGCAGACTGGGGAGGGATGAGCAGACACATTGATAACATTAAGACAATACCTAGACATGTACATTGGCGGGGATGAGACAATAATTCAATTCAACTGTATTTGTAATTATAATATTCAAAAGGGCTTAAAGGGGTACTTCACTGATTTGCGTTAATCTTTGAATAAATAGAAACCCAGTAGTATTTTTGAATGATCGTGCGTCCCTCTCTCATTTTTCCCTGAGAAGGGAAAGTAGGGAAAGGGAAAGAAGGGAAAACTCCCTTAATTAGCAAGGAAGAAATCTTGAGGATGAACTCAGAGTTGGGGTGCAATGGGTGCCATAATTGAGACATACATACATACATACATACATACATACATACATACATACATACATACATAATTACAGTACATAGACCATGCATGCATGCTCACAGGCAGGCCATCCAAACAATACCGAGACATGTATCGGCAGGGATGGGTACCCACCGCTAAGACGCCTTCTTCACTGATCACCAGGTAGCCCAGCTGGTCGGGGATCCTCTCCAGACCCTGGGTCAGGGCGGCGGTGGTCTGCAAGTTCAAAACAACTCTGGTGATTCTCAGCCTCATTTAGCCAGCTAGCAACAGCTAGCTGGGAACACAACAACACACAGCTTATACTTCTTATTCCAATCACCAACCAAAGGCAGGCTTTAAAAGGCGGACGCTCGTTTAAAGGCCGTTTTAAAAAATGGAACTATTGGCGTATTGGTATTGTTAAATAACGCCAAACTCACCATTCTTTAGTTGGGGATTTAGGAAGTTCGCACCACCAGACACTTCCCCTCCTCGCCCCTGAATCACGTGACTGACCGCGGCCTCGTAGCGTGACGTCACTAGACCGCCTCACACCGAAGCAAATAAATGAATAAATATATTAGAGTGTATCTTTAATTTATGTTTATATTGTTTTATACTGTAATTCTTGTAATTTTTTAAATTTTATAATATTGCACATTTCACTTTTTCTAGTACATTTATAGGATAACATTTGATATGTATAGATATTTTTTATTTAACGTTTTATACTTATTATATTATATATATTTACTATATACCTGACCTTTTAACTTTTTATTTTATAATGCTGATTATTGTTCACCTGCTTTGACAATGCAAATGTATATTTCTCGTGACAATAAATCGTAATTGAATTGAAATTGAATTGAATTAAGCCATGAATTTTATTATAAAGTGAGGGCGCAACATTATATTTTATCTAGAATTATTTTTTTTAATCAAATCGATTTAATGTGACAATAAATAAACCAACACCTTGGCTACATTCCCTCCAACAGATGGCGGGCTTCAGAACCGCAGTCCCTCCTCGTCGAGTCACCTGACTCCACCGGAAGTGGGAGTCAGTCAGGTGACCCCCCCCCCGTCACGTGATCTTACCGTCCAGCGCTCTGTCACAGTTGTCATTGAGCTGTTTTTCCTTTACATCGCCTATTATTAAAAATCTTCGATCATGGCAGGACGCGGTAAATTGATCGCGGTGATCGGCGACGAGGACACGTGCACGGGGTTCCTCCTGGGGGGCATCGGGGAGCTCAACAAGAACCGTAAGCCCAATTTCCTAGTGGTGGAAAAGGACACGAGTATCACGGAGATTGAGGAGACCTTCAAGTAAGTATGCTGATCACAAAATCATGGTTATTATTGATTATCAATAGTTGAGTTACAGTGGTTGACAACCGATTGGCTAATAAAGGTGTTTCAGTCTGGCCCCGTCCGGTTAAAGGGGTACTTCACTGATTTGCATTAAGCTTTGTATAAATAGAAACCCAGTAGTATTTTTGAATGATCGTGCATCCCTCCCTCATTTTTCCCTGAGAAGGGAAAGTTCTGTATGTCTTTGATGCAAAATGACGAATTTTGCTTCGCCAATTATGCAATATGACCAGTTTTGCATCATTGGTGAACCCAATTTCAGAAAGAAATACAGAGTTTTACCTTCTCAGGGAAAAATGAGGGAGGGATGCACGACCATTCAAAAATACTACTGGATTTCTATTTATACAAAGCTTAATGCAAATCGATGAAGTACCCCTTTTAAAAGCAATCTCGCACACGCATGATCAAGATATAAGATCAAGAAGATCATGATAGTGGTGGACAGTGTTGCCAGATTGGGCCAAATTGGTGTTGCACATAGATATGTAATCCATAACTAATCCATTATGAACCATGCAAACTGTTGGTTGTTTACCCACGTCAATGTATCCTCATGTCTCTTGTCATTGTTTATTTGGTTGAATAAGGCCCTTAACTGTGCTTGGTCTCTCCTTCTCCCTCACCCAGGAGCTTCTTGGTCCGTAATGACATCGGGATCATTCTGATCAACCAGTTTATCGCCGAAATGATCCGCCACGCCATCGATGGCCACATGGAGTCCATCCCTGCCGTGCTGGAGATCCCGTCCAAGGAGCACCCCTACGACGCGTCCAAGGACTCTATTCTACGCAGGGCCAAAGGGATGTTTTCTGCAGAGGACTTCCGATAAATTGTATTCTACATCCATCCAGTTTAAACACAACACACACACGCACACACACACACACGCACACACACTCTGTTGTCTGGAATAGGGACGGCAGGGTTGAATATTAAAATAGATGTCTATAAATTATACGTACTTTGTCACCGCCCACCATTCCAGATTGTCGTGTTATTCTTTAATTGCCGCTAAATGTTCAACATTAAATGGGTTGTACAAATGACCTTAGGCGTAAGTATGTGTTTCCCCACACACAGTGTTTTGAATTTGGGTTCTTTCATTTCTGTTCATTTGGATTACGTTTGTGTAAACATGTCTTAGTCCTTATATGTCCTTATATATCCTTATATGGTTGTAACCAGGAAGTGAGGCATGTGTCTCAAAGATCTTCAGCGCATGTGTCTGACTCATGGTTCCCCAACATTGGTTGTGTATGTTTGTGAATCAAAAGCACGTCTTTGCCGTTTGATGTTTACAGATTTATATATTTTCCCGCTGTTTTGGAGTTATTCTTCTTGTTTCTTAAGCTTTAAGTGGATTTGAAGTCTAAATCAACTGTACGCATTTATCTTTTCTTTGTTGAGAACCTTACAGTGGTCGGTGGGAGTCTGTGGAAATGGATATGTGATTGTTACAGCTGTATTAACGTATATCTGGAAAAAAATAAATTATTTGATGTTTGAGTGAACGACAGAAGGCTTGTTTATTACCAACACTGGTTTCAAGTGATTAGTAGTTACTCTGATCAGAATACAAGCCTAACTAGTACGGGTCTTTCGAGTGGCAGCAAAATATGACTATCCCATAATGAAACCACTGGGAATGTACCACTTGGGTGCACCTAACTTTCTATCACTTCTAAGTTATAAGACACTGACTATCGGAAACATTTCTCTGTTCGGTTTCTGTTCGGTTTCTGTTCGGTTTTCCTGTGATTAATTTTTTGTCCAAACAATGGAGACGTTTACTGCTCACTTGCACCCTACTGACCCTGGCAAACTTGAGCTGACATGCTGATTGGCCCACGCACTGAACCCGTTAGCTGAGGCCCAGTAAATATTTGAACAGCATTGGTGTTCTATCGAATTTTCTGGACACAAGTATAATTTCTTCCCCTCGTGGTCGAACTGAACTTGTTGTCGTTTATCCTCAGCCACCTACCATTACCAGGTAAACTAGATTTGCCAACACAAAGATTGTGCGGAGGACTTTTTAAAGAGAGACCTAGGGATCGACTATAAACAGGCTGTTTGCTTTTCTAGGTGAAAGAACGGTTCTGCATGTTCTCTCGGTTCACTGCTTGTGAAATCCTTCCAGCAGCATGACCCCTTCATGGTCTGTCGTTGCGATGCTGCTGCTGGTTGCCTTTGTCTCTGGAGGTCCTCTGTCTTCGTTAGACGTCGACGACAGGTAAGGTGTTCATCCAAATGGACGTCATTCAGCATTGTTCAGAGTTCGGTGAACTGGGTCAACCTTTCCCTCACTGCTTCTGTAGACAACATCGACATGTAGACAACACGTCGGTTGCAACGGACGGATACTCCACAGGGTGAGTTTACAGGGAAACTATGACAAAATATTTTTCATAGGCTATAATGCAAGATTCTGAGTTACTGTGTACATGTTTTTTGTTCCTTTATGAAGAATGTCTGAGGATGTTGACAATAGGACCGACATGTATATCAAACACACTGGGTGAGTTTTGAGACAATAAAGGATTCACATGTGTTGCAAGATTCTGCAATCTGTAGCCTAATCATTTATTTGGTCCAATATGAAGACTCTCTGCAGACCCATATGGCAATGGCACTACAATGAATGGCACCAACACCAAGTGAGTTTTGAGAAGAACATTTAAATGTAAATTTAAATATTCAAGTTCAAATCCAATATTCTTAAGTAGCCTAATCTGTAATCTTTTTTGTCTATGAAGGTCACCTGATGAAGGGTGAGTTGTTGCAAGATGTTTAAACCATAAAGGATATTAATCATATTGAATACAATATGTATATATAATGCAATATACTTAAATAAATCTGATATGAAGACACTGCTCAATTTGACGGATATAGTCTCCAAGTGGATAGAAGCTCCAGAGGGTGAGTTTAAATGATAAAAAACAATATGTGACCTACATTATTAATATGTCATTTTTTTGTGGGTCCTATATATGAAATATACTTGAGGTATACTTTGACCTTCATGAAAAAAGGGTGAACTTTGAGGTGAATAAATGCAATGATAATAATAGTATTCATATTTGTATTCAACAAAAAATTCCTACATTGTGTTGAATTAAACACTGGTGAATTTGCTATTACGACTATAGCAAAGCTCCGTTGCTTTGAGTCGGTTTCAGTATCATGCGAATATGTACATGTAGAAAATGAATGGTTGTTCTTACTTTTAGTTGATCAAAAGCAATGTAGCAATTCTCTTTTGATATAGCCTACATGTATCTGTTTTTTTCCCCAGTCCTTTTCTGTCAACACCGTGAGTACCAATGTCTTTATTTCGTTTCAATTGACTCTTAATCGAATCAGATTAATAATGGTGTGGGGGGACGTGCGGTTGCTGGCCTGCGGGGGGCACTGGGGGACCAGGCGGGAGTGCGCAGGCCGGTGGGGGAACCGGGGCCAGGCCGGTGGTCCCCCAGTCCCCCAACCGCAGGCCAGCCACCGCACGTCCCCCCACAAATGGTATCTAATTCTAGTTTCCAAAGTCTTCTATCAACCCCTGGTTCATTTGTGTTTTGTCTTGTCTTTTGTTTTGTTTAGAGGCGTTCGTTGGCCAACAAACGATTATATTTCAGGTCAGCCGTCAGGGGTCCAGCTTGCAGGAACGAAGACGATGGATTATCATGGGAATGGCTAAAAAGAATATTATTATATTTTCTAATTATATAATATACTATTATATAATGAGAACATGATAGAATGACGTTCACTCGTCACAAACAACGATGTACTCAATGAGTAGGCCTAAGCCTACATCGATGTGATGTGATGTGCAATGAGTAAAACCAAAGTAGGTGTTCACTACCTTACATTTTTGTAATTATCAGCCACGTTAAATATATTGCATCAGTGATCGTTTTGGGGCAATTAATGTCAGTCATTTCTGATGTAAAATCACATCAATTGAGTCCATTACACACAGGACCCTTTGGACGAGTTACGCCCTGTTGCTGGTGTCTCCTTATGAGCCAAGGAAAAAACCTCATTGATTGGTGTTGATACATTTCTTTATTCATTCATCAAGATTGATACTTGTATAGGGCATCATATTTCTAATAAACACAAGAGGACATTATGGCAAAATCTACAGTTTTCTTTCCATGTTGATATTTCAAACATTGTACTGAAATCAGGACCGGACACAACCTTTCTTTATCAACAAGACACTACAAATAACATGACGATTAATTTGGGGTTACCACTTATATCAGCAATAATACTAATGTGTATACATAAATATACAATTATTATTATTTGATCTACCTGGGAACTACCTCCAGGTAAGCGTCTGGTTATAGACAGGAAAGGAGTGTGTCACACAAACATTTTGCGGTGTTGGAGGAAACTACTCTGCTGCTACAACTAATACTACTGCTGCTGTGTCTCCTCTTTGTCCCCCGGAAACTAAAATATTCTTTGTTACTCCCCCGATCCCCCTGGATACTATTTGGGGTCGTAACAAAGACAATCAATCGATCATGGCCATTGTAAATACCACAGAACATTTGGATTAAAGGATTTAGATGGCTTAGGATATGTATATATATTCCCTATCGTCATGTATATACATATACATAGATATATCTATATATATATCTATATATCTATATATATAGACATATACATATATATATAGATATATATATAGTATATACATTAGTATTATTGCTGATATAAGCGGTAACCCCAAATTAATCGTAATATTATACTTTAGTGTCTTATCAGCGTAGTGTCTTGTTGACAAAGAAAGGTTGTGTCCGGTCCTGATTTCAGTACGATGTTTGAGATATCAACATTGTAGATTTTGCCATTATGTTCTCTTGTGTTTATTCTAAATATTATGCACTGTAGAAGTGTCAATCTTGATGAATGAATAAAGATTTGTATCAACACCAATCAATTAGTGTTTTTTCCTAAGCGCATAAGGAGACATGGACTGGAATGGTGATAGAAGGAAGGATAGGTCAGTTCTTTATAGATGGATTGATGTACATGCACATATCGATTAATCAAAATATCACACCTTAGGCATATGTTACTTTCTGCATTCAGCTATTCCTCAAGAATCACATCAACGTCATGTACTTTTTTTTTTTTTTACTATAAATTACACTGTTGTCTTTTTCTCTGTAAAGCACGTTGAATTGCTTGATGTAAGAAATGCGCTATACAAATAAAATTGCCTTGCCGAGCCGGTCGTTTTGACAGAAACCATGAACGCACCATCTATACACAACATTCAGCTACCGGAAGCAGTTGGGTTTCCCGTTCGCTGATTGGACAACCCCGGTCAAACAAGACCGGAAAGACTATAACGAAAGTACGTCTGGCTTGTGTTGTTTACACTCACGTCGCCTCCGAGTGATACTTTGGAAAACTTCAGTACCGACAAACAATCAAACCCCCCGTATGGACGTCGTCGAACCACCCGTCGAGTTTAAACGTACGTGACCGCCGATCACAGGACGGGTTTTTTTTTAAAGCAGGCGCAACGCTTCTAGTGCGTCAGCTCTGTATGCTTCATGCCGCCTTCAAACCAACTCGGAGGTTCAGAAGCTCTTACGTGTCTTTACGTAAAGCTTCCCTTCTTCCGAAATAAGAGCGTTCAGGAAACAGCCCTCAGTAGTGCGTTAGGGTTATGCCGCGTTCACACCGAAAGCGGCGAGGCGGCGCGCCTCCATACAAAGTCAACGTATAGACGCGTTCCAGGCGCGCGCCTCCATACAAAGTCAACGTATAGACGCGTTCCAGGCGCGCGCCTCCATACAAAGTCAACGTATACGTTTCAACGGGTTAGAATGGGTGTTAGGTTCGCCTCTTAATGCTTGCTTCAAGTTCACTTTACTCTATCGATGTAATGACAGTGAAATGGGACAGTCATTGTTGTGACGCGAATTCGTAGAC
>OMLJ01106728.1:2013-12201 GCA_900302595.1 Gadiculus argenteus
CAACGATTGGAGCGATTACCCGTCCAGAACGGTGGGCAGGAACGAGGGGGCAGAACTCAAGACTGACTAAGACCCCCCAGGCTTTCAATCCTAGTGACGTCCCTGAAGTGTCCTCTACCACAGCTGAGACCAAACGTACGCCCTTCTACCTGCTGACCCTCGGCCCTCCACCGCTCTCCTCATCTTCCACCAGCACTGTGGTGGACGTGGTCTTCTCCCCCCGGCCGGGGCAGGAGCAGAGAGGATGGTTGCAGTTTCCTTCAGCTTAATGGAGTGGAGCAGACACACCTTCTGCTCTGTGTGATGGACTGCCCAGGAAGCCCACTGGTGGAAATTGCATCAAAACCCGAAGCTTCCTCAGCAAAGACTCTTCATTCTTTCCCAGGCGAAACGTGTTCTAAATGACGTGTTTAATCAGCTGACCTGAAACACGCAGGTGGTCTTTACTGCCTGGTTTATTTGTTGTTGTCTGTTTTAAAGATCCTTATTGTTTGTGTTGTGGTGAAATCCCAAACCCCAACTCACCCGAAAGTTTCACCTCCCTGCCAAACTATTCATAAAGTAGGATTTGAGAAGGAAAGGTCATTATGGCCTCCATCCAAACGCATTATCATACACTAGACACGTGACACCGGCGATTGTATTCCCAACCGTTTAGCCTTTGCATTCTCCCAAGAGAGTGTGAGATAGACATCAGCATGTCATTAACTCGGGTCAGTAGCAGCCTGCTGTGTTAGATTACAGCAGCATTAACAGTCCGCTCGCTGACAGAACCGAGACCAGACCAGACCTGCGACTTTTGGTGCATCCGAGATAAAACTATTTTATTTTAAATGCCATCTAGTCTGTGGCATTTCCGAAGTGTGCAATGTGTTTCCCACGTAATCTGCATAAATGGTCAGAGCTGGTAAATTAGATCACGCTCAACAATAACAGGTCAATATCTGTGACAGGACACTATGGCAGAGGGCCGTACATTCTACTGGGGCTACAACGTAGGAGGTAATCAAAGAAAACATAGTTAAAAAAAAAATCATAAATCAATCAATCAATCAATGTATTATTTAAAGTGCAGTCTCACCATGGAAACAGTCTCAGAACACTTGTGGATAATAACATCAATACATTGATAAAGCAGAGTGATACGGACATAACAGAGTGGACTGAAATAGTGAGAGGAAAACAACAAGTTACAGCGAGAATTTACTTCAATAGTGAAGGAGGACAGCAGGTTACATTCCGTAGTGCTCTGAGAATAAACATGACTTCATCAATCAATTCACCATGATAATTAATTCTAAATACAGGACATATGTTGCAAGAAAAACGTCTGCATGGACTTGAGTTCTTGAATGTTATTTCACTTCTCTGTGTGCACAATCTTCACATGAACTAAATTGTAAATTGTCGTTTCCAAGTGTATGCATGACCCAGTTAAATCCTGTTGAGTTGATGCTACCTCTCTACCTGATTACAAGATAATCGGATAATCTTGTTCATCTTTCCGCACCTGTTTAAAATATGTTCCAGCCTTAACATCAAGTCGATTAATATAAAAATAAATATATATAAATAAGATATGAATTACCTTTAGAATAAACAAGGTAGAGATTATCTGATTTAAAACGTCACTTGCAAGTTAAAATATATATATAATCAAAACTACATTTCTTATAAATACCATTTTAAAAAGTTTGGTACCTTAAATAATGGCATTCCTGATGTAGCCTAATACCACCGAAGGCCCTTGGATTCTCTTTCCATCATTAAATGACAGCGATTATTGAAGCCAGGCTGCACATGTAACAGATCTTCCATTAGACAACCGGCCATTGTATGACATGAGTGTTAATCCTCAGTTTGCTCTCATTAAACACATTCAGAGCTCTTCATTACGTCTGAGCAGAGCTGCCCATCAAGACGTGAAGAGCTTGAGAAATTCATAACCCCGTCTCTATTTTTTGCCTCTTACGCACTGAGCGAATCTGTACAGATTAATACAGAATGTCTCGTTTGGATTCTTTGAATCTGTTCAGACAAATGAGTTTTACATTCATACTGACTGTGTCAACAGAGATGGAGATTCAGATTATAAAATATTCATATAATCAGATTATAAAATAGGCTACTCATATAATCTATACCGGTATTTCCATACAACGTGTATATCTTTGGACCAAATGTACATTCAGCTAACTTGAATGTACACACATTTGAATTTGACCAACCAAGGTAATAATTTGCTATTGTCCACACTTTTTATTATTTTGGAGAAATTAAAAATCTTCAATCAATAAAAATGGTAACTGTGTAAAATAGCTGAAATTAGTAACCATCCTGGTTTTAGTTTGTTTGATTCATGATTTAAAAAAAAAGCATTGCACAGAACCATTTAATAGAAAAAATATATACTGGTTTAGCAGCAATCTCAACATCTCAAGCACTACTCTACAATCTTCTCATTAGTCTTCCCCTATCTCCACTCTCCAGATGGGGAGGGAGTGATTGAAAATGAGTGTAATTAAAGCCTTAGCCTTCCGGTTGAAGGCACGGTCAACTGTCATGTGTTCTCCCCCTCGTTGTTCACAGCTTGTGACGCTATTCTGGAGCTAACGTCATCCGGGCTCACACAGGGGAGACGCTGTCCATAGCACACACTGTCCTTCTGCCGTTAACCGTCATTCATGATTCAGGTGTTTCATTGAGTTGACCGGTTTAACCTTTTAGAGGAGGCGGTCTCTGCATTAGTGGTTTATATAGAAATAAACACAAATATTGGAAATTGAAACAATCTTGATTAATTCAAAAACAATGCTCTACATATAGACATATGATGACTCCTATATTTAGAGCTAGTTCATATTGTAGACTCCCAATGCTGGGAGCCTTATTCAATTAAATTATATCGTCTCTATCTGAATTGCGTGGAGTGATGTAGACAGCACTTCTTATCAAACATTATGCTTTTATTGAATACATTTAAGGCATTACATTTTAATTGATAGTTTGACATTTTAATTGCAATTATTTTTGTACCTTTGGTGAAATCAGGATAACAATCGTTGCCATATTTCGTTGTTGCTTTCTGGTGATCATTTCAAACGACGTTTGAGTGCCAATAAGGTACGCAGGTTTAGTCAACATCCTTAACTAGGTCATTATTCTCATCTCAACCTCTAGGGGGGACAAAGCTCAAGCTAACAGGTCCCCCCCCCCTCTCTTCCTAGCGGTAGGGCTGTGCACCCACACATCCGTCACCCTCCTGGGCTGTAGTTCTGCTTCTCTTCTGCACAACCTCCCGCTCCACCCTCTCACCGGGGTCTCCTGAGAGAGGAGAGACATGAACGAGGCTGTCACTAACTCGTTACGTTTGAGGCGCTATCCTCTTTTGCCTTCACAGGAGTTTTGCTGCTGTCCTGTTCCCCGTCGGTCTTCCTGGGGAGCCGGGGGCTGTGGGTGGCCCTCCTGGCCGTCCCGGGGCTGTGGGTGGCCCTCCTGGCCGTCCCGGGGCTGTGGGTGCCAGCTGCCGTCTTGCGTTGCAGCAAAGGGCTTTTGGAGCCACGGGACTTGGAGGACGGTGTCTGCAGAGAGTCGGAGGGCTTCAGGGACCGGAGGCCCAGCAGTCCGCAGTAGTAGTTACACTGATGCTCTGACACAAACCGCTCCAAGAGGTCCGGATTCCCCACGGCTGACAGGCCTTGATACCTGCGGTAGGAACGACAACACTGAACCACGACTGCTAGGATGTTATGTATCGGCAAAAGCCAGTGATTTGTTATCTGGTAGAATTAGCTACAAGTAATGGTAGGGTTAAGCCTGGTTTATCCTCCTCCGTGAAGTGCTGTACGTAGGCTACGCAGCCCTCTCCGTAGCCGGAGAGCCTGACGGAGACCCTCTGCGTCGTCTCCGTCTGCGTGAAATGTTTTTTAAGTGTCCGTCACTCCGTCGAGGGGAGACGGAGATGGAGGGCTGTGATTGGTCCTCTAACGACATAATTTCCGCACTCACTTTCCCCGGTTTGACTTGGCACCTTATTTACTTTCTACATTAAGCACATTAAGGACTAATAAAACACCAGATAAGATCTGAAAAGCTTTAGAAGTTAATTTCCAACACTATTTACATGGTTAGTAGTCAACATATAAGATCGATTGGGCGTTGAATTGAGTTGCGTATCCGACATCCCGACGGAGAACTGTGAAGGCGCGAGGGGTCTCCGTGGTACCGGAGTCGGATTACAGATGACGGAGAAGTATAAATCAGGCTTTAGTATGTGAAATGCTGTCAATGTGTGGATTTTATAGGGGAGTAGCATGGATACCAACCCAGTTGATTTGACTGATATTCCGACATTGGTGAGTTTATTCTCCACACCTGGAAATAATAAAATGTAATATATTACATCAATTGATATATTTAAGGAGTACGTTTAGCACAATGACAGTATACTCGGTGTACTGAGCTGAGACGAGGAGATCAGTTCCTACCCTCCAGCTGGGTGAAGAGCAGGTTCCCGTTGGTCCACTGGTAGATCCAGTGCTGCAGAGAACAGCATTTCAGCTCCACCTCCGAGGCCGTCCTGGAGGCCAGGCCGTTCCCAGCACTGAGCTTACAGTACTTCAGGTAGACCCCCTTCAGGTCCGCCTCCACTGTGGCGTAGGGCACGGTGTTGGCTGGCCGGTACATCAGATACACCGGAATGACCCTGGGACAACGAGTACGTTAGGGTTAGTTATGCAGTTGGAGTGTAAACACGCATTATGTGTACATTGGTGCTGTCAAACGATTAAAATATTGAATCGCGATTAATCGCATTAGTGTCATAGTTAACTCGTGATCAATCGCAATTAATCGCACAATTTTATCTATTCTAAATTGATTTATTTTTGTCCAATTATTTCTTTCTAATTTTAATGCTCTAATCAACATGTCAAAAGTGGACCTTGCTTTTTGAAAATGTTTTTTATTTAAAACAACATTGGCATATACTGTAGTGTTCAATTTACACTAACATTCTCACTTAGAGCAGTCTTTCAGGGTAAAAAAAAAATATATATATATATTTTTTTTTTTCTTGCAAAAAATCTTGCAATAAAAAAATTGACGCCTTTAAAATGGGTTTGCGTTAACACCGTTAATAACATGTCTAACTGACAGTACTAGTGTATATTGGTGAATGCACGGGGGGGTGATCTGAGTCCTGTACTCACTCAAGACACGGGCCAAAGTTTTCGACCACTCTTGACTCCGCAGAGAAGATCTTACAGTACTCCCGAGCCAGACTCTGAATACTACATCTCTGTTTTTGTACAAAATGGAGGATAAGTTGACATCTTGACATGTTAAACTCGTCTGTGTCAAAGCCCTAATTTCCCTAATTAGCCGCGTACCGACCAGGCATACTTTTCCCACTATGAGGTTTTGTGGGGGCGGGTTGGAGAGAGGATCCGCCCATCAGGAATTCGTACAGGGGCTCTTACAGGGGCTCAGAAAGTCCTCCAGCAGAGGTGGTACTTTTCTGAGCCGCTCATAGCTCGTCGACGCTCCGTCTGTAAGCCTCTGGGACTTCCCTGTGGTGCGTACGCCACGACAAGGAGGAGCTAATGCGTGGGTGGAGCCAAAAATAAAAGCCTGGGACTGAAAAAGTCCTGGTCGGTATGCGGCTATTGTTAACCTTAACACATAATGAGAATTCACATTGTCATTGTAATAGTGCGTCTCTCCACCAACGACAGCTCACGTTGTCATCGGTGCCATGTACCTGTCTCTCCATCTCCACGTTCCTCTCGGAGAGCTGGGTCTCTCCTTTGCCTCCGTAGGCGATCCGGTTGCACATTTTGATCACGCAAGTGGTGCCGGACTCGAACACAGGCTCCAGGCCGTAGACCACCTTGGCTCTCCAGGTTTTGCGGGAACAGCCCCCGCCGATATGAGACTCCTGCACCATGACGCGCCCAAAGAACTTACTGCCCCAGACGCCGCTGTCGGCCACGCCCTTATTCAACAGGAGCGGAGTCATCTCGATCTCCTCTCCCACTACAGGGTCAGAGGAGGAGCCGTTTAGAGGTACGCTCAGCAGCCGCGTACCCACCAGGACTTTATTTTTTTGCTACGCCCACGCATTAGCTCCCCTTATCGCCGCGTACGCACCACAGGGAAGTCTGAGAGGTATACACTGTATACACATGAGCCACGTACCGACCAGGCGTACTTTTCCCGCTATGAGGTTTTGTGGGTGTGGTTTGGAGAGAGGATCCGCCCAGGATCCGCCCCTCAGGACTCTTACAGGGGCTCTTACAGGGGCTCAGAAAGTCCTCCAGCAGAGGTGGTACTTTTCTGAGCCGCTCGTAGCTCGTCGACGCTCCGTCGGTAAGCCTCTCGGACTTCCCTGTGGTGCGTACGCCACGACAAGGAGGAGCTTAATGAGTGGGCGGAGCCAAAAAAAAAAAGCCTGGGACTGAAAAAGTCCTGGTGGGTACGCGGCTAGAGACACAAAGTGCAAGGAAAACGAGCTTAAGTGATGTCTGGTGTGGAAAAGTTGGCACAAAACAAATCAATCTTACCGCCCAGGTCCTCACGCAGACGCATCCCCCCAAGGACTGCAATACAAATAGACCCGGTTCAAACCACGCTGCAGCTGTTTAGTGCTATTCATACTATACAGTCGGATCATCATTATCAATACCATAATAGTACCGTGATGTAACACCTACTTTCTGCACTCAGCAGCAGGTCTGTCATGTCGCTGCCGTGGTCGTTAGTGATCTTGCAGCCGTAAACTCCGCAGTCTCTCTTTGATGCTTGGACAATCGCCAGGTTTACCGGGCTCTCATCTCCTGCACTACGCAAACAAACTGAACTTAACACGGATCTTCATTTTGCCAATCCCCTGATATCCAAATAAAAAAAAACATATATCCTAGAAATGTATGGGTGTAAAACATAAATTAAATCCGAAAAAAACGATTTTACGGACTCACCTTCGTTTGACCTGGACCACCTCCACATCGTCCTGGTACCAGGTGAGAACAGAGTCGCCCAGGACGTTGAAGAACTGGCACCACAGCTTCAGGTGCCCCGAGGCATCGGAGAAGCTCTCACCTCTAATCTTACGGATGACCTGCGGAGCTAAAAGGGGAATACAAGCCCACCACCGCGGCGGGTTACATCTGAACCGTACAGTGTTTCACATTCTCTGCTGCCTTAAAAACCACACAGGGAATCCTATCCACGTCTCGTCTCTATCCTGCCGTCGGGAGCGGCTGTGCCAAAACTAACAAGCAGGGGGCTCCTGCTGTCTGGGGTTCCAGTAAGACCCGGCCAAAGAACGCTGCACTGACTAACAGTGGCTTACTTAATTAAATGAAATAATTTCATCACAATATTAGTCACTGCTATACAGGCCCGAGGGATGCTATGTTTATTATACTGATAACTGGATTCGTACGGGGTCTCTTATCAGAGAGGCTTCCCTCAACAAACAACGGCAAACTACTCATCAAACCTGACAAATTAAAGAAAGGTGAGGTTGAGATAGGTTATCCGAGGATGTTTTTATTGAAGCGTTTTTACTAGTGTTGTCAGTTAAACGCGTTATTAACGGCGTTAACGCAAACCCATTTTAACAGCGTCTAATTTTTTATCGCAAGATAACTCTATTTTTAGTTCGTCAAAAAAAAAAGTGTATTTGTTTTACCCTGAATGACTGCTCCAAGTGAGAATGTTAGTGTAGAATTGAACACTACAGTAGACGCCACTGTTGTTTTAAATAAAAAAACATTAGCAAAAAGCAAGAAGATCCACTTTTCCATGTTGATTAGAGCATTAAAATTAGAAAAAGATAATGGGACAAATATAGATTAATATGTGTGATTAATTGCGATTCATCGCGCGTTAACGATGACATTAATGCGATTAATCGCGATTACATATTTGAATCATTTGACAGCACTAGCTTTTACCTTTGAAGGGGTTGGGCTTCTCTGCAGACTTCTCCTCACTCCTGGGGGTCGGGGGCAGCAGGACTTCCTGTCCTGCTGCTGGCGTCTCCGGAGTCGCCGCCTTCCGGCTCAGCAGCGGCGACCGTCTCCTCGCTGGCGGAGTCCGCGGGCCGAGGGGCTCCACCGCTAACAGGGCCTGTTGAGACGGACCTGGGGGTACGGAGAGAGTCGCAGCACCCTGCGGGAGAGCTTCCTCGCTCTGAAGTTCGCCGTCGACGGCCGTCGGGCTTGTCGGATTGTCCCCGACCGCTTTCGGTTTGGGGATTAGGATTATTTTGCGTCTCGCTCCCGAGGCCAGTTCCTTTGGGGTAGCGGAGGAGAAGGTCGGACCGTCGCTCTTGACCTCCTGAAGGGGGGCTTCATCGTTCGAAGAGGACGTGGGAGGGGCTGTCGCCGTCGTTGATGTCTCAGTGATGGACGCGTTCCTCTCCTGCTGAGAGTCAATCCCTTGTTTGGTCGCTACACTGCTCCTATTAAGCTCAGGTATCTTCTGTGCACCAACACACGTTGTAGAAAGCACAGGCATGCCTTTCCAAACCCTTTCACTGTTAAGTTCTGGAAGTGGGATCTGTTTAAATCCCTCGTCGGTACCGTGTACGTGTTTTGGACTGGGATGTTCTAAGGGATGACTACTTATCTCACTAGAGTCTTCTCTACAACACATCACCGCAGTGTCAATCCCTGCTTTGTAGTTCCCTTCCCCCAGAGAAGCATTAGCAGAACATGTTATTGTGGCGGTGAGATCTGTAGCAGCAGCAGGGGGGGCGTCAGGACTATTTCCCAATGAAACTGGAGATGATGTCCCACATTCATGGCCTGTGTCCACTATATCGTCATTTTCCATGCTGCTATAAGTGTTCCCAGAGTCTGCAATGCTCTCTGTGTCAATCACAGTTATGGGAGGGATGCTGAAAGAGAGGGTAGCTTCTCGGGGGACAGCAGTGGTGGTCAGGGCCGGGTCGGCCGGACACTCTGCTGTCGTTTTTTGATGAATTCCGGGTGGTGATTCAAACTGTTCCACCGTGGTGTCTGGTACCTCAGGCGTAGACACAGAATTTGGGTCTGTTTTCGGTTCCACTTCTGTTTCTTTTGTGCTCTCCACATCCAGTCCCTTCACGATGTCTTCTCCTCTAGCTGGAGAGGTTAGAGCTTCAGTGGTCGGGGCAGAGGGTGTCTGGGGTTTCTCTGGTGAACCCTCTGTAGGATTTGTTCTGGGTTGCAATCCAAACGGTTTCGCCGTAGTGTTTAGTGCCTCAGGAGTGGAAACAGGTACGGCCTCTACTCTCTCCGAGGGCTCGGTTGGACTAACTGCGGGTCCGATGGCAGTCTCCACCGCTGTGACACCACGGCCTTCTATTTCTTTTGTGCTCTCCACATCAAGTCCCTTCACGATGTCTTCTCCTCTAGCTGGAGAGGTTAGAGCTTCAGTGGTCGGGGCAGAGGGTGTCTGGGGTTGCTCTGGTGAACACTCTTTTGCCGTAGTGTCTAGTACCGCAGGAGTGGAAACAGGTATGGCCTCTACGCTCTGTTCTATTTCCACGGTCATCTCCAAATCCCGCATCGTTGCATTGTCTTCTACCTGTGGAGGGACGTTAGAAGAAGCTACAGCCTCAGTCGTAGTCGTGGGTTTCGGGGGTTGGTCTGGGGGCTTCGACTCCATTTTCTCTTCCACGGCAATCGTTAATGCCCTCTCTATATCATGAACCGTTTCAAGTTCTTCTCTTAAGTCTGGAACGGTCTCGTTAGCTGCCTCTTTTTCGGTTGACAAAGCAACAATTGGAGTGGAGGCAGTGGACTCGGCTGTGGCTGAACGTGTCTCATCTGTAGATGGATTTGACGTTGCGGCTTCGAGCGCCTTTATCTGAGACCTCATCATTTCAGCGACTGAAAGAACGTTTGGTTCAGGTTTGTGGGATTTCTTTCGGGTGTTCGTTTGTTGCTCAGATACACTCGTGTCCGGGACATTTATACTTCTGGGTTCCGTTGTAACTTGTTGATTGCGGGTTTCAAAACCAGTTATGTTTGTTTTATGCATCATGGGATGGGTCTCAACTGCGGATCTTAACACAGGTTCATTTTTTATGTCAGTGTGAGAAACACGGTGTGTCATGGAAACAGTTTCCTTTGGGCTCTCATCCAGAGTGGCGTCTATTTGTACTTTTTCATTTTCCTTTGGGGCAACAACAAC
>OMLJ01107290.1:2737-12841 GCA_900302595.1 Gadiculus argenteus
GCCTCTGGTCGGCTGCCTCTGGTTGGCTGCCTCTGGTCGGCTGCCTCTGGTTGGTCGGCTGCCTCTGGTCGCCTGCCTCTGATTGGCTGCCTCTGGTCGTCTGCCTCTGGTTGGCTGGGGGACGGGGGTTTCCGTGTCTCTCTGGGGGGTGATGACACATATATCCGTCTCCATCTCAGTGACATGTGACTCTCCTCTCTGCTGCAGGCTGCCCGGGGGCCAAGAAGACAGAGTTCCTGACGAGTGTCCTTGACGCGCTGTCGACAGACATGGTCCACGCCGTCACAGACCCCGCCTCCGCCGGCAGGTACGTAGCCCCGCCCCTTCTACGGCCTAACATGGCTGGAGGATGGACCCAGGGTTGCATAATCATAAAGGATGGATGTATTGGTTTAATCTAATCTAAATCAATGATCAATAGTGGAAGACCGATTCTTGGATGATTGGAATGAAACTAGATCGCTAGATGAATGGATGAGGTATGAATGGATCTACACATCAATGCATGAGTGGATGGATGCATGGATGAATGGATGAATGAATGGATGAATGGATCTACACATGAATGGATGGATAGGTGAATGGATGAATGGAGGGATGAATGGATCTACATATGAATGGATGGGTAGATGAATGGATGGATAGATGAATGGATGAATGGGTGTGTAATGGGCGTGAGGTTGGACCCAAGAACAGCACAGACTGAGACCAGCGTAGGAACAGTTCAACGGTTTATTGTCCAAACAGGGTCGTACAATCCACAGCAGGTACACAAGAATAGTCCACAGACAAGAGCAGGCAGAGGGGTCAGGGACAAGCAGGGTCCAAAACAGGGAAGCAATCCGGGAAATAACACCAGAGAGCTTTACATGCTGCTGAAGACAATCTGGCAGAGACTGAGTGGAAAGAGTTTAAATCAGGTGAGGGGACACAGGTGAGGGTGGCAGTAGGAAAGCCAGGAGCGGATCATGACAGGGTTACATTTTGATAATTGAATATTTGAATATTTGTTTAATATGAATTTCTTCAGGAATCAGGCCTGTGGAGTGTGTTTGGTTGATTGCTTAAGCAGCTTCACCTGGCCTGAGGCCCTGTTTACACAAAGGGAAAATGCAGATATTTCCACTCGGTTTGGCCTCTCATTTACACAAAAACCCTGTTTTCATAATAGAAAAAGATTATTTCTAAAAATTCCGGCCAAAGTGGTGATTTCTGATAACGGTGGTTATGTGTTGTTGTGTCAACCGGGAGAAACAGGGTTTTAGGTTCTCAAACGTCACAATATGCTCCAGAAAATACTTAACGTCATGTGAGCCCAATGTTCACAGTCTGTTTGGCTATCATGGATGCTGTTAAGGTGGTACTCATTTAAGGTGGTACTGGATTCTGAGGATTCTGATTGGCCTGCACGGCTTTATCCTTCTCCCTATACTGCCACCCATAGGTTTGGGATAGTTATAATGGCGCTCAACAGCGTATTTATGCGGTTTTATCACTTTTTTTAAAACAATGTTGTGTACACAACGTTATTTTTGAGGGGAAATATTAGTTTCACTTAATACCCTGCTATGTGAAAATGGGTCAGACCGATGTCTGTATGAGGCAACACACCTGTGTTGCATCGGCCAATCAATGCACACATGACAAACCAGCCATCACCTGACACACACTCAGCAAGAGCTGTGACACGTCAGCTTCTAACATCTGCTCTGTGTTAAAACACTGACACACACAAACTCAAAGAGAGCTCTGAGATGTCAGCTTATGGGATCTGTGCAATGTTGTTAATGTCGACTTTAACGCAGAAGTAGGGAGTTGGTGTGAATGACACCATTGTTATTATAAGACTGCAGTCACCTGCAGTGACAGGGAACATTCTTACCAATAGTTCAAACCTTTTATATAGGCTAGGTGCACAAAAAGCTCTTGGTTGGCTTGTTGGTTTCCTGTGGAGCCAGGTGTGTTTGAACCTGCCACTATTCTGAATGTAATCAGTGTCTACACGTCCTTCTTTACTGTAACACACTGATCCACCAGGTGCAACACCCAACCGGGTCTGTGTAGACAATGATTACAGTCAGAATAGTGGCAGGTTCAAACACACCTGGCTCCATAGAAAACCAACAAGCCCACCAAGAGCTTTTTGTGCACCTTGTCTATATTGTTATGCCAGTATACACCTGTGGTAAATCAGTTATGTTCACAAAGGAATTTATATTGCCTGCTCTGTAAAGCTACTACAATCAAGATTATCTTCAGATCATCATAGGATCATCATTCACGTCATAGATTAACACACAATTGGTGAATTGTGTTTATTACCTGTTGTTTCAATGTTTGACCATTTATTTATTTTTCTTTAGAGCCTATAACCATGCATCTCCAGCTGTTGATGGAGGTTGTTCCTCCCGAAATCGTCGAATGAAAATGGAGGCCCCAGACATTTTCCAATGACAATGGACAGACCAGACTCAAATGACTTGAAGCTTCGCTCCTCCCATCTTTAACATTGGTACGAATTTAGAGTACTTTGTTCATTCCTGTGGGAAATTCTTCATGGATCCACGCAGTAGCCTCTGTAAATCTGCTGGAACCTCAAGGAATTTATACGACAACTGTGCAACAACTTAAAAAAAAAAGAACTCTAAAGAACATCCATCCTTGGAAACAAATTAAAGTTCTTGATCAGAGCCTAGAGTATTGGACAGCGAGGTCCAGTACTCTGCAGAGCCCATGGCACCTTTTTCCCCTTGAAAGATGGAGGAGACATCAACTCTTATAATTATTAAAAAAAAACAAAGCTGTACTCATGGATGTTATACCGGGGCTTTTCCTATTCAGGTCAACTCCTCACAACAACATCAGCAGCTTCAAGTCACCCAAGCTCTTTTGAACCACGCAGCCTGGTGTGGATTGAACTGTGTTTCAAAGATCAAGAGACTGTCGATTGATTTAGTAAATGATTAGCGCTAATAAAACACAAGGAAAGGCCATAAAATAAATCATTTACCAATCAATCATAGACATTCACATGTGTTTGTATCTTTGAATATTCATGTTATTCATGTAATCTGTTCCGTTAATTTCCCTAAATAAGACAAGTTATGTCACGACCATATTTAGAAATAATGCCGTAGCATTATTGGCACAAGCACACACAAACGTATGTTGATGTATGGTCTAAATGTGTGAGCCATTCACAAATTCCCCCAGATGCATGTCAATGTCTTTCACTGTCACTATGTTATTTCCTTTATATCTTTTCAATATAAACGTACCATACAGATTTTCCTGTATGCCTGCTGACACCTTGAAAATCAAATGTTTACTTTGTTTAAGTTTATGCAATAGAATGTCGACGTCACTACTGGTAAAATAGGCTCAATCACCATTGTGTTAACTCATTTGGTGCTAAATAATGCCTTAACACACATATTGATGTAAAATTCTTGAGATTGCAACTTTCAGAATGTCTGGTGTTGAGGATTAGAAGATATAAGAGGACGTTTCTGCATGAGGCCCAATATGCTGTTCATGTACATGTGTTTGATGTTTGCAAGAGATTAAACTTTTTTATGATTCTTACTAAATTTGGCCCTTTTTGTCGCCCCTCTAAAAATAATATCAGACTTACAATAGATTATATTAATCTATTGTAGATTAATATGCCCACACACTGGGCCGCAGCCAGTGTGTGGGCGCCTTCACGCTCCCTCTCCCCTTTCCCCTCATCATACGGCTCCTGTGCGGCACCGTGGGGCGCCTGCAAGGAGCGCCAATATGCAAGTTCACCAGTAAGATAGTTCAGAGCGCTCGCACCGGGCGCTTTTGCCGCCCCCAAAGAGATGCCGCCCCGGCCTAAATCCGCCACTGCTGGGACCCACCTGCAGCACTGGGACCCACCTCCAGCGCTGGGACCCACCTCCCAGCCTCGTCTCACGCATAAACGTTATTAATCTATTGAATCGTGTCCCAGAGCACGATAGTCTGACTTTTTTCATGCTACACCGAAATGTAAACCAATGCATTTTGAACGGGAGCGTTTCTCCGACGTAACTCTAACCCTAACCCTAATCCTAAATGTAACCGTAACCCTAACCGTAACTCTAACCCTAAACCCTAACCGTAACTCTAACCCTAAACCCTAACCGTAACCCTAACCCTAACCTCTCTCTCCCCCTCTCCTAACCCTACCTCTCTCTTCCCCTCTCCTAACCCTAATGTTTTATCTATTTTTTTATTTTATTATAAGCTTTTATTATAAGCCAATGTTTCTTTATCTTCGCTTATATTTTACTTTATGACTATTATGACAATGTTTATATGTGAAGCACATTGAGTCTGCCTTGTGTATGAAAAGTGCTATATAAATAAAGTTGCCTTTCCTTGCATTGCCTAACCTCTCTCCCCTCTCCTAACCCTAACCTCTCCCTCTCTTAACTATTCCCTCTCCTATATAACCTCCCCCTGACTAGTTCCGCCAATAATGGGATCTGACATTCCCCCAATAGTGGATAATGTTACTAATAACTTATTAATGTCAGCTGTTGCGTTAGGATCTATGTGGGGGGCAATTGTGTTTTTGGTCCAGCGGGGGGCGTAATAAACTAGGAGTACACAGGATGGGTCGCTAACCTAATCCAGTGTTGTGATTTAGACACTCTGCTTCCCACATTAGACACACTGTCGTTTGGTTTTACATTGTCTTGCAGATCATCTGTATTAATAGCCTGTAGCTGTGTTTCTTCAGGTGCTGGAAGAAATAACTGTTCATTCATTTCACCATAATCAGTTTGATCATGTGACACAAGTACTTTCTCTGGTTCATTCAACCACCGCTCAACGTTACTTTGAAATGTGTTGCTGTAGACCACAATACTAGAAAACCATTCATTATGTTTCCTCTGTTCCTCCTCAGGGAGTAAAGGAATCAGCATGTTATGTGACATGGTGGCATTTCCACACTGTTCAGTTAAACTCTCCAAAAGAGATTGTACCTGTGAAACATTTTCCTTTTTCTTCATGAATGATTTCATTTGTGGTATGAACCTTTTAATTTTTTTCACACTTATTTTCCTTTCACTTTGAAGCTTTTCAATTTTGCTGTACAAAGCCTTTGCAGTGAGCTTGGATTGCCTTTTCCCACTCTCCATTTCAGAACTTGAAGCAACAACACTCTTTCGACTCATTTTCTTCTTTCCAGTTCCTTTAATATATTTGTGCATCCAGACACGTCAACAGGTCCAAAAAAAAACGTCTCGCACATTAACAGAGCAGCGGCAATTTCAAAGAGACAGACGGAGCTTCGTCATCTGACAGCACGGAGATATTACAGCACCGGATTCACACAATCAATGCCAGCGATCGGTATGACCAACTCTCCCAACCGGTGTTCATCAAAAAAACGTCCCCAATGGACAAACATCTGCATACGGTTATGCAATCCGCATTCCGTCCAAGTAGTACACAGCGTGATGCGCAGCCTAATGCTTCAAAGTCAGTGCCTTCCTCCTTCCTTTATCTTCTAGAGTTGCTTTCCTAATGCCATTTTTTTTGACAAATGTAGCGACTAGAATCCAAAACGAAGCAGTCGCTGAGAGGCTGAGTGTAGGGTGTCAGCTGATTGTCCGACGCGCTGTAAACAAAATATCCGCTGAGATCAAAGAATCCGTTTACCGGTTTTTATTGAAGAAGCAGGACAACTTATAACGTGCTCAAAGTATGAAGAACATCGATCACGGCGATCTAAGCAAAACAGCGTTTAGCGGTCAACAAAAAATACGGCCTCCCAGTGGCTCACCCTCTCTTCCTTCATGACTAGGCCTATGCCCGCGCCAGCGCACCTGTGATTATATTAACTAAATGTTACCGCCCATATGATCGTTACCTAATTACTGTGATATCAAAATAAACAACACAAGTTATCAAATATAACAACCCAAATAACCCAAATATAAACCACAAAATGATCTATTTCCATTTCATCATAATATTATATTTATTATATTCATATTTATATTCATATTTATATTTCATCATAATAAATACCTTCATGGCTCCTCCTAAGAGGTAGGTTTCCTGGGACTGTTAACAGGTGTACACAGCTCATATAGTAAGAGGTAGGTTTCCTGGGACTGTTAACAGGTGTACACAGCTCATAGAGTCTGGAAATTGTAGCAGAAGGGACTAGAGCTGGCTGGACGTAGAGGATAACACCCCGAACCTTCGCCCTCTCACCATGTCCTGCCTTATCTCTACTCTGATTGGTTTGTCAGTTGTTCCTCCTTTTTGGCCGGAGCCCCGAACCTTCCGGTGAAAACATCCCCGGTCCGGTTCTGTGCAACGCGGGCCGAGGTGTTTGGTGTTTGTGAGGAAATCGGGTCTCAAGCTGAGAATGAAATAATGTGCAGAAGGAGCTGGCAGAGGTTCTGAATATATTGAATCAGTAACAGAACCCGAGTTGGATGTAGCATTTGGACTTCTAGGGGGAAGAATGTACTTTTGTCCTGGATATATAAAGAAAGAGAGCAGGAGTAACAAAAGACGTGGCCCACAGAGCGTCTGGTAGTTGGTCTGGACAGCTTCCCTGACTTCCACGCAAAGAAACTGTAAAGTCATAAATCTCTGGTCTCAGAGATGAGCGGATGGCTCATTAACAAATGCTCTGGTCGCAGTTTTTTCCGCTCCCTCTCATTTCAAACATTAAAAATTAGTGCTATCAAACGATTAAAATATCAAAAAAATATTTAATCATGATTAATCGCATTCATGTCATAGTTAACTCACGATTAATCGCAATTAATCGGACAATTTTATCTATTCTAAATGTCCCTTGATTTCTTTGTCCCATTATTTATTTCCAATTGTAATGCACTCATAAACATGGAAAAGTGGATCGGCTTGCTTTTTGCAACTGTTTTTTTATTTATTTAAAACAACATTGGCATATAGGTAGTGTTCAATTTCACACTAAAATTCTCACTTGGAGCAGTCAGGAGTTTTTCAGGGTACAAAAAAAATAAAATAACGTTAATCTCGCGATAAAAAAAATGACGCCGATAAAATGGGTTTCCGTTAACGCCGTTAATAACTGACAGCGCTATTAAAAATAGGTGACATTAAATTAATAACGCTTAAAAAAAACCAGCTGACTAGCCTATTCAAAGTGCTGTATTCACTATTAGGATGTCTCAGTTCTTCAAACACACCGGCCAGAGGCATGCAGGCCAAATCAGTATTCCTATTTATTTAAAACCCCTCAAAAGGCAGCGAGCTGATTAAAAGTGAAGCGTCATAGCAACCAGCGGGCCAATGAAAGAGCGGAGAGCTGTTTACGCGTTTCTATGGTTGCTGGACAAACCAGGTATTAAACTGCACATGCTTGACGCGAAGAGACGAGAGACGGACTAGAGACGGGCTAAGTGGCTGTTCTACTGGAGGAATTCTCACTTTCAACAGGTGTCCAACACGATTAACCGCTGGTTTGGGATATAAAAAAATAGCTGGACTCCTTCTCAACGCAATACGCGAAAAAAGGTAGGTTTTTTTATATGTATATTTTACTTTTAATGGATTAACTAGAGACTATTCGATCTTCGTTTGGGCAGTAGAAGTGTCTGATAGGCCTCCTTTTACAAGTTGTTCGATTTAAATTACATTTAATTTCTGTAATTCATTAATAACTTATTTTTTTTAATACAAGATGATTTATATTTAAAGGAAAAGTTGGTTACCTAGGCTACTTTTTGCATTATAATATTGCGTTATAGCCCATACGGCCCAATATAATGTAGGCCAGGGTCTCGGCCTGCCCGGCAATTTCCCCGTCTTATCTCAAGCGGTCTGTGCGGGCTTTGATTGACAGGAGAAGGCGGGGCTGCGCACTAAGGGCTGCGCACGGGGACGAGACGTCTTTAGATTCATTGGCATACTCCCGAATGTTCTTTATGAATGACGACACCCACACGCAAGACTGAGTTCACGTCCGAGTGTAGGCTACAAACGCGATTGACTATTTACAATTGCAAAAACGCAAGTAGGCCTATAGGCCTATATTCTTTATTTTGCTGACCACCGTCTTTGTTTAATGCATAATGCGACTCCATCACCTGATTAGCGTTGTAATCTCTCCACGGTTCCAGCTGCGTCTTGCCGCGGTGAACATAGCGGAGGACACACTGGGTTGCTGTGGGTCTGCTTTCCCCAACTCACCGTTGTGTTTCAGGAGCATATGTTGCCGCAAAGTCTTAGGCTACTCTGGTAGATCAATTTCGCTTGGCATATTTTACATTCCACCTTATGATCTCCTATTTCTTAAATATTTCCATACCTCGCTGCGCTTTGCTCTAACCGCCATCTCAAAACTTGTTTTAATTGTGGAGCCTTTCTTTTGATTAAAACTAGACTAAAATGACTGTCGACGAAAACTTGACTAAGATACCTTGAGTTCTCTTGACGAAAACTAGACTAAAATGACGACTTATTTACATGTATTTACATTGCATTGTTTTTGCATTAGGGAATTATTCATCTACTGCATTACAATCTCCATATGTACAGGACCTTGTATCAAGCCGGGATGTTCAAAACTGCTTTAAAAAAGCTCTTTTTGCCGCGCGCCGGCGCTAGGGAATAGAGCAGTGACGTGAAGCTTAGCGCCTGTGCGCGTCAAGGCACCGCCGGTGTGGGCTAGTCCGTCGGAAATAATCGGTTCTGATTTTGCAAATTTACCGTCACTGCTCCGGACTCTGGAAAGATTGAACATTTGTTGAGTGGACCTTTTGAGTTTCTAATTGAGTACCCCTGATGTAGGCCGTCGAGACAAGATGTCCTATCTGGATGACAGCCTGACCAGCCTCCGGTGGCTCCCTGATTTCAACCAGGGAGCCCATGGGCCCTCACCGCCCCCCCACCAACATGCCTCCCTGCTGGGCCAAACTGCTGGGCACCCACCTTGGGTGCTCCCCAAGGTGGACTTTGCGACCGACCCTTCGGTAAAGCCGCCCATCTCCTACGCCATGATGATCTGCATGGCCATGGAGGCCAGTCAGCGCTCCAAGCTCTCCCTGTCCTCCATCTACTCTTGGATCACAGAAAACTACAGCTACTTCAGACATGCAGACCCCACCTGGCAGGTAGAGACACACGCACGCACGCACGCACGCACGCACACACACACACCCATATGAGAGTGTATGTGTGGAAAGGTTGTCAGGGGAGGGTGTTAATTCTCCTTGGAATGGCAAGGGTTTTTTCCCCAAGTAGAGTTTAATTTGGTGGATGAATGATTGATGAACGCCCCTCCGATCGCTCTGAGCACTTTGTTTTTTATAAAGCCGTACATGGGGCGGATAATGTTGAACAGAGGTCAGCGCATTTGACCGGTGGAGGATGTGGGGTGGTAGAGAAGAGGAGGAGGAGGAGGAGGAAGAGAAGAGGTTGAGAACTTCACAGAAAATGGGGGTCTTCCTCTAGACTCCTCTTCATAACTTAATAACATTTAGCAGTTACTCATTTTTATCCAAAATCCAGAGATAGGTCACAAAGGAGCAGGTAGGGGTTAGACAGTACAGAGACAGAGTTCACTCCAATTCAAATGGTTCTGGTTTCAAACCCAATTGTCCACAGTCTAGTCCACAGGTAGAATCAGAATCAGAATCAGAATCACCTTTATTGTCATTGCACAGTGTACAACGAAATTGTGCGGTCTCCGTGCATTTTACTCAAAATAGAACAAATAGAAATAGAAAATAGAAAATAGAACAACATTTGAACACATAAAATAAATAAATAAAAATAAAAAAATGTAGGAGATGTGCAATATTGTGCAAATATTGTGCAAATATTGTAGTGCAAACAGGTAAGAGGTAAGATGCTACGAAACATAGGCTACATAAATGACGTCTGTGCAAAATTATTACATAAACAAACATGGCATTACAGGAAAAAGTGCAATAAAGATGTTCACATTGCGCGGGAAGTTGTGTTTAGTGCAGTGATTGCCTGTGGGAAGAAGCTATCCCTGAGTCTGCTGGTTCTGGTTCTGACGGACCTGTACCTCCTGCCAGAGGGTAGCAGGTCGAACAGGTGGTTTGCTGGGTGAGG